>BJCM01102931.1:0-12020 GCA_018326385.1 Flaveria bidentis
CCATATAAGTTGTTCAATCTCATATGCAACTTATTTAGAAAACCCATTTTCTAAATTGGTGTATTTATTTAATTGCATGATCATATCATCAATTAAATATTATTTGGTGTTTTCTAAGCTTGTTATTGGGTATGACCCGACTTGGATCATAACGTACTAACCACATCAATGTTCTATGTGTCTTGGGCATAAAGAATCCAACAATTACTTGGGAAGTTATCTGTTTTAAAGGCATAAGTTTCTTCCGAAGATAAAGACATATCTTTCGAAGAATCAAAAGTTTTATAATTCTAAGGAAGGTCCTCAAAAAGTTTTCATCCAAAGAAAAACAAAAGCTTATGAAGGTGATAAACTAGACAACTTAGGACACACATATTTTAAGAAATAATAAGAATTAGTTTTAAGAAGAACCTACTCAAAGTTTATCATCCCAATAGCTAATATTAGATATTTAAATCTTTGTTCATCAAAAGCCTTTGTAAACAGATCGACATATTCTTCATTTGTGTGAACTTTGACTAGTTTAATTAATCCATTTTCAAAATTATCTCTAATTAAATGATACTTGATGTTGATATGTTTTGTCTTTGAGTGCTGCACAGGATTCTCTGTGATAGAGATAGCATTGTTGTTCTCTATGTGAATGGGAGTCTCCTTGAAGTTGAACCCATAGTCAAGCATATGATTCTAAATCCAAAGCACTTGAGCATAGAAACTTGCAGCAACAATGTATTCAGTTTCAACAATTGATGCAGAGACACGGGATTGTTTCTTGCATTTCCATGAGACAACCCTTCCACCAAGAAACTGACATTCCCCAGATGTAGACTTTGCAGTCATGTTGCAGCCACCATAATCACCATCTGTATAAGCATACAGATTGAAGTCAGAATTCTTAGGATACCACAAACCAAGTGTTAAAGCACCTTTGAGGTATCTTAGAATCCTTTTGACAGTGATAAGGTGAGACATCTTAGGGTTGGCTTGATATCTTGCACAAATACATGTGGCAAACATGATATCAGGCCTGCTAGCTGTAAGATACATAAGGGACTCAATCAAATCCCTGTATAAATGTTATCTACACACTCCCCCTTAAGATCAGGTCCAAGAGAGTGGTTTCTAGATATGGGTGTCTTAGAAATCTTACAGTCAGTCATGTTGAACCTTTTGAGTATGTCTTGAACATACTTTGACTAACTAATGAAGATGCCATCTTCAACTTGCTTCATATGAATTCCCAGAAAGAAATTGAGTTCCCCCATGGCACTCATTTCAAATCTATCCTTCATCAACTTCTCAAAGTCTTTGCCAAGCTTTGGATTAGTTGATCCAAAGATGATGTCATCTACATAAACTTGAACTAGCATTATGTCATTTCCCTATCCTTTGATGAAGAGAGTTCCATCTATAGTAATCTTCTGTATCCATGCTGACAGAGATACTGAGACAGAGTCTCATACCATTTCTTGGGTGCGTGATGCAGCCCATAAAGCGCTTTATCAAGCTTGCAGACATAATCAGGATGATCAGGATCTGCAAAACTAGGTGGCTATTTGACATATACGTCCTCATCAATCATCCCATAAAGAAAAGCACACTTGATATCAAGTTGATAGACCTTGAAGTTCTTGGATGCAGTAAATGCCAAGAATATCCTAACAGCTTCCAGTCTTGCTACAGGAGCAAATACATTAGTGTAGTCAATTCCTTCTTCTTGTATGTTTCCTTGAACAACTAGTCTAGCTTTGTTTTTTATGACAATGCCTTTATCATCCTTCTTGTTCCTAAACACCCATTTGGTTCCAATTGTAGTCTTCCAATGAGGAAGAGGACAAAGGTTCCAACCTTTATGTATTTTGAATTGAAGTAGCTCCTCTTGCACAGATTCAACCCAATTTCCATCCTTTAGAGCCTCATCAATTTTCTTTGGCTCTATCTGAGATAAGAAACAAGAGTGAAGACAAACATTTGCTTCATGGGTTTTTCCTCTTGTTCTTACCCATGTGTCAACATCTCCAATGATGTTTGTAATGGGATGAGACTTGTGGATCCTTAGTTGAGGGATCACAACAAGTTGCTGAGAGAGATCTAAATTAGAGAAATTTAGATATGGCATTGATGTATCTCCCACTACATCAGCACACTTATCAAGAGAGACTGATCCAATAAGTGTGTGACATCATTGATGTTGTCATCAATGGAGTGGTTATCAGTATCAATAAATTTCTAATCACTGTCACCACTACCATTGTTTTCTTCTGCATTTGAAGTATCTTTATCTGGTTGTAGAGCCTCTAAGTTGGAATTTGAAGGCATCTCAGATGTATCAATTGCATTTGTCATTGTGGTGCTGATAGAAACCTCATTTGCAGAAGTAGTTACAACTGAAGCTCAAGATGTATGGCTTGAAGGTCTTCTAAGCTCAAATCTTGGGTCAGGATCATCTGTGGGTAAGATATCTGTATGTCCTGAAACATTCTCACAAGATTTGTTAAAACAGTTGGTAACTAAATCAAGATCAAACAGCCAATCAGGATCAGAACCAGCCACATAGGGTGTGTGTTCATTGAAAGTCACATTGGCTGACTCCTCAACAATTTTAGTTCTGAGATTGTATACTGTGTAAGCCTTAGCTTGAGAAGAGTATCTAATGAAGTGACCATCATCTGATTTCTCAACAAACTTGGCAATTTGATCTTTGGCATTTAAGATGGTGCATGTACATCCAAATGACTTGAGAAATCCAATGATAGGTTCCTCTTGTGCCAAAGTTCATAAGGAATCTTACCATGAGTCTTAACCACTAAAACTCTATTTTGCACATAGCAAGCAGTGTTGGTTGCCTCTGCCTAGAAGGTGATGGGCAGTTTAGAGTCAGACAACATAGTTCTTGCAGCTTCAATCAGTGTCTAGTTTCTCCTCTCAGCAACACCATTTTGCTGAGGAGTACTAGGAGCACTGTATTGTCTTGTAATACCTTTTTCATCACAAAATGTATGAAGAATTTGGTTTTTGAATTTAGTTCCCTGATCACATCTTATGGTTTTGACCTTGTGATCAGAATGATTCTCAATCTTTACGATGAAATTCTTCAGAATCTTAGGGGTCTCATCCTTGGTTCTAAGGAAGAAAACCCAAGTGAATCTTGTAAAGTCATTTGTGATCACCAAACAATAAGAGGTCCTTCCTAGACTCATTACACTGGTGGGGCCAAAGAGATCCATATGTAACAAGTGTAGATGTGTAGTGATGGAGTTTATTTCCTTAGGCTTATGAGATACCAAGTGTTGTTCCCTTTCAGGCATGCAACACAATGATCATCACTTGTAAACTCTTTCTTTGGCATTCCAGTTACCAAATCATTCTTAATGATTTTATTCATGTTCTTAAAGTTTACATGGCACATTCTTTTATGCCATAGGAAGACTCGTCACTATTGGCTTTAGACAGAAAGCATGAAGCTTCTCTAGAGGGAGATTTTTCTTGCAAGTCCATCTTGTACATGTTCCCTTTCCTGGGGGCTCTAAGCAGGATTTGCTCATGAGGAATGTCCACTTCGGGCTTGAGAACAATGCACTCATGCTCAGTGAAGAGCATGTTATGACTCTGATCACAAAATTGGGATACACTCAGAAGATTGTACCCAAGCTCCTTAACAAAGTTTATCTTTTCAATGCTGAGCTTACTATTTGTGACCTTGCCCCTTCCAGACATCTAACCACCTTCATCTCCTCCAAAAGCAACTGGCCCTCTATCAAATTTTCTTGTAAGTCCATCTTGTACATGTTCCCTTTGGAAGTATTCCTTTCTTCTGAGACCAAATTTTCTTCTGAAGGCAATTTTCCACTTGCCTTTTTCTTCATTTTGGAGCTTCCAAAGGAAACAGATTTTCCTTTTGAAGCTGGAATCTTTTTGGAACTCTTGGAAGTCCTTTTCTTGGTCATATGAAGAGTACCTTTTGGATTGTATGGACAATCCTTAGCAAGATGAGAGGTACTTTCACACATGACACATTCCATTTTCTTCTTCCCAAGAGCTTTCTACTGAGAACAAGATTGATTTTGATCACATCCCTTCACCTTCATCTTTGCAGATGCTGAGACAGTCCTTTTGCGGTGTAAATTGTTCTTGGAGTTGGATGGTCCAGGCTATGTAGCAGTGGTACACAATAGATCAGCCTTCTTCTTCGTGCTAAGATGATTTGAACATGAACCAGAACTCTTAGCCGAAGAGTTTAGGTTGATGTCTTGAGTCTTCACCACTTCAAATCCTGCAAAGATAAAAACTTGTTTCCGCCTGGAATCAAAAGTGGCCTTGATCTCTTGAGCCTTACTAGCTTTTCTTTTGTTCTTTTTGATCAAGTTTTTCCTCATAAACTTGGTCATCACAGTCTTCTTCTTCTCCTCCAAAGGATAATGACCCTTCTTAGAATCCTCTTCTTCACTCTTCTCAGAGAGATTCTTCACTATCACTTCTTCATCCTCTTCACTCAAAGGATCTATGAGAGGAAGCTTATCTTCATAAGTTTCACACCTGGGTGATCTTACAAACAAGATTGTGTGTGGCAGAGCTATCTCACTAGATCACAGTCCCTATTTGTTTTGATAACACACCTTGTTGTGCAGGGATGATGATATCATATTCTTGAAGGTCTCTTCTTTCTGCCCTGGCTTTGCTGATCACAAGCTCAGCCTAACACTAAGTCAGCTTAGTTATGAGATCCTTGATCTGAGTCCTATAATTTGTATGCTCATGTTTTAGAACTGAAGTGGTTTTTCAAAGTCCTCTATCTTTAGTTTATAATCACTTTCAGAATTTCTAAAATCACCTTTTAAAATGTTTAAGGACTCAAGATCAGATCTTAATCCTAAGTTGTAGGACCTGTATCTGTTAACTTTAGCAATGCATTTAGGGGTACAGAGATGTTCCAATACCTTGGCTTCATCATGATCTGCCCTCAGTGCTTGGTTTATAGAAGCATCTTCCACCTGAAAGCTCTAGTCAAAGCCTCCTTCTTCAACAACAACTGCAGCTTGCTGCTTTGGCTTGTCATTTTGGGTAGCTTTGTCAGTGTAGTTTGGTCTGGACTGTGCTTGGCCACCATTTGTTCTTGGTGCCTTACACTCCCTTGCAAAGTGGCCCATGAAGTTACAATTGTAACACTTGACTTTGCTTTTGTCCAGTCCAAACTTTCCACTAGCTGCACTGCAAGGAAACTTTCTTCCTGTCCGCTTGTAGAACTTCTTGGCTCTATGAGTGAGAAGAGCCATCTACTGGACTATCTTCATGTACTCCAAATCTTCTGGATAGATACAGTCCTGGTCTTCAAGGGTGAAAAGAAAGCTGCCACAACTTTCATCAGAGGACACAAACGCTTGAGAAGAACTTGTCTCTTAGAATGGGCTTCCTTGAGTGTAGTTCTCCATTGGTGTCTCAGGGATGGTGATGAAAGGACCCTTAGGTGAGTTGTCAGGGTAGCATATGCGATGATGTTGGGGTTCTATGCTATCCCTTTCAACCACATGAAGGGCTGAACCCATTTGATTGTTGGAGTTGCTAGATAAACTTTGCATGTTCATCTCCATCTGGTAGCCACTGAGAATCCCATACAACTCTATTAGAGTGAGAGTTTTCAGATTTTCAGTTCTATTGATAACCACATAGTAGTGTATCCATTTCCTAGGAAGTGAGGACATGGACTTCCTTACAATGTCTCTGTTTTCAAGAGCAACTCCTCCATCCATTAGGGTATCCACAATCTCAACATACTTGGAGTATTGTTGAGTCATGGTTTCACCAGCTTTGAAGGTGAAATTTTCAAACTGCTGCTTTAGGAGATCCTTCTTGTTCTCCTTAGCTTCAGAGGAACCCTCATATATTAGTTTCAATGCATCCTACACCCGTTTAGCTATTTTGCATTTCTTGAAACCTCTGTACATAGAGTTCGAAAGAGCATTCTGAAGGGCTGCCTTGGCCTTCTGGTCAATCTCTACTCTCTTTCTATCTTTATCTAAGTAGTCAGTCACAACCTTGAGATCATACCACCACCAATAGCAGAAGAGGTTCTTGGTATGCAAGGTCTATTTTCAATAGACTCCCACATTCTTAAGTCTAGAGACCTGATGTAACCTTCCATTCTTTGGCACCAGGTATCAAAGTCATCAAGAGTGATCAGTGGGGACTTTGTCATGGTTCTAGTTTCCATATCAGATTTAGAAATGACTCCCATTTGATAAGTTAAGTATTTGTGTGTGTGTGAGGGATCTTAAGATGGTGAGATCTTATATCAAGAGCCTGGAAAGCTCTGACACCAAATGCAGGACCGTTGAAAGGTATGCAAATACAACACAAAGAGGAGAGTTGCTTAAGAACACTCAACTTAATTAGACAGTGAAACTGGTTAACCTCAAGTAATGATACTAAGAACACAAGTAAATATGAGACAAAATAAGATAGCAAAATACACAAGGAGATGGTTTTCAAGATTACTGTATATTGCCTTCTCAAGTTCTATTACAAATGTTACAAAGCATACTAGAAAGTTACAAGTACTTGAGATACATATACTACATCCTACAGCCGTCCATACTTTGAAGGCCAGCTGGATACAATTGACTAGACACAAATAAAATCAATTATAGAGTCAAAAGGCAGATTGCCTTTTGACTAGTGACTATGACATGCCATAGCTCACATCCTTATCTATTACAAAAAGAATAAAGTACATGAAGTAGAAATTTTACAGAATCAAGACCTCATTGTATAGTTACTAATAGTATGGACCTTTTCACCAACTTATGAAAGTTGGTGACTTTACATAGTTGCAGCGGAAAGGTATCCAACTTTATGTAAAGTATATAAGATGATGCATGTATACTAAAAGTCTTTAGAAGAAATTTGTCTTCAAGTGTTGGCTTTGGAAGACTTTGTCTCTGAAGCTTCGGAAGACTTCATCTTCGGCTTCGGAAGATATTGGTCTTGGCTTCGGAAGATTTCACACTTAGAATATTTATGTTGCTTGTGTGAAACTTCCGAAGCATTATTCTTCAGTACCCATGTGCATGCATGCAGGAGAGACTTTGGGTGTTTCGGTTGCATCAGCCTCTTCATATAATCTCTACATTGTGCTATGAGCATTCGATTCATATAATCTTAACGTTAATTCCAACGAAACATATTTTATAAAATATTTTTTTCTCTAAAACATTAAAAATTTTTAAAAGACCAAGTATTTTAAAATTTATGTTTTTTAAAAGTAATTTTTTATAAAATAAATAATTAAAATCAAGAGTTATATGAAAAGAAGTATGTAAAATGATATATTTTTTTTAAAAGTTCAGTATTAAACCAAAATTTTTTTCTATGTATATTAAAGAAGATTTCAATAATATCTTATCTTAGATTTTGTTTATAATTAATAGATTTTTATTATATTCAATATTTTTTTATTTTCCACGTGTATTAGACGCGTTTAGTAAGGACCTTATACAAAATGGAGAAGATCTACTGATCCTAGACTAGATCTAGTCCATTTTATATAGGCTTAGTACTTGAATTAATATCTGTAATGAATGGTTGTAATTCATTATTGTGTATGCATTATATGTATAGGTTAACCCGTATATATGTGTGTTGATTTATGTATATTTGCAGGTACAAACATTATACTTAGTCAATTTCAGAAATTGACTAACTTAGTCAATTTTAGAAATTGACTAACTTAGTCAATTTCAGAAATTGACTAACTTAGTCAATTTCAGAAATTGACTAAGTGTAAGAAACATCTACGGATGAACATTTTGTTCTTCCGTAGATATGTTTCTTACAAGTAACAAACATCCGAAGATCATCTGTGGATGAACCATCAACTGGAGTGAAGTGAAAATTCCAAGTTAAGACTCATGTGGAAGAACAAGTTTCCTGCTGAACAACAAGTCTCCTGCGGAAGAACAAGATTCCTACGGAAGAACAATCAACTACGGAAGACAATATTCCTGTGGAGTCCAAGCACTTGTATTCAAACAATACAGGTATTACAAGTCAACAAGTCAACAAGGAAGTTATGCGAATCCCAAAAAATCCGATGATTCCTTAACAGAAACAATTCAAATCCCAAGAGATCCGGTGTTTCCTTAATAGAAACATTATTGTCTATATATATGGATCCTAGGTTTCGAACAATGACAACGATGACGGCAATACGAAATTTCCACAACAGAAAAACATCACATCAAATCACACAACCAAACCCTAGCAGCCGTCACATCATTAAACACAAAATTCAATATCATCCGTTCATTGTTTGTAATCATTAACACGTTTTAATGAAATATATTTGAATTTAATATTCGTTCATTCATTAATTGTGTTTCTTTCACCGTGTTCTTGAATCTTTATTGATATTGAAATTTAATACAAACAATTAAACCAAGCCAACGTTGATTCCGCAAATGTTGACTTGATTTCAACCAATGCTGATAATTCCTGATTGCGATCCTTGGATTCACAGGTGGTATTAGAGCCTAGTGCTCATTGATTTAGATCGATTGATCTATCAGTGTTAGTTGTGTTTAATTGTTTTCTAAATTCTTTAGATTTGTCAGTTTTTAATGATTAGATCTATTGTTTTTAAGCAAAGAGTTTGTGTGAAACTTGATTTGTCGTTTAGCAGTACACTGTTCTATTAACTTGGATCTGTATTCAAATCGATTGAATAGCAGATCTTAGTTATTGACCAGCATCAATAAGTTGTTCATATCCTTTGAACAAATTCATTAGTTAACATCTCAGATCTTAATTAATCATGAGCAACTTTGGTGGATCATCTTACCAACCGCCGAAGTTGGAAACAAAAGGAGATTTCAAATCCTGGAAAATCAAGTTCAGGAATCATGTAAATTATACAGATTCTGACTTATGGGTCTCTATAACAGAAGGTCCTTATATTCCACCCACCCTCGAGCCGGATTATAATGATAACAATTAACCCATAAGCACGAAAGATCTGTCACCTGATGATATTAAGAAGGTTAAAGTTGATATCAAAACATACAGCTTGCTTAGTATGGATTTACTAGAAGAATTATTTATCAGATATGAAAACTATAAAACAGCAAATTCCTTGTGGAAGATTCTTCATACACTCTGTGAAGGGAGTGATGAAATCCGAAGCATTAGGAAGGACACCTTACGTTCACAATATGAAACATTTTATATTGAATCAAAGAGAAATTATTAAACTCTCATATTGAATCAAAGAACAGGCATGGGTTGGGTTATAATGTTATGGCACCTCCTGTTAACAATAACTATGTTCCTTTGCCTGAATCAATGAAAGATAATCTGTCAAAACATTTTGTGCCAGGTACCAATATAAGAACTAGCTCTAATCAACCAAACATTGATAATAAATCTGAGGTGAATGAAACCGAGTCTTCTGAATCAGAAAAGTATCAATTGAATTTGGAATTGACTTTGATGAGTGGGATGACTTGGATTATTCTGATGAACATGATGATGATCTTGTCAATAAGGGTAAGAATGTTGTTTTTGAAACAAGTATTCCAAAAGTGCTTGAAGAAACAAAGTTGCCTTACCCCCCCTAAACAAAGAAACATGCTGAAAACCATCTGCAAGAGAATAGCTCAATTAAATGATGGTCTTCAAGAGCTAAATCAGCAACAAACTTCTTCCAATAAAGTAAATGAGAAGTCTGCCTCTATTGAGGAAAGACAAAAATCCATGGAAAAAGGAAAGAAAAAGGCATCGGCGGTTCATCAGTGGAAGGAGAACCTCTCTCTGGTACCAGATCTGCGGAAAAAGAAAACTTCAGTAGATGTTAATATTGATTCAGTAGATGATCTAGAAAAGAGGAATTCAGAAACAAACAATCAAAAGCAGCATAAAGTGGAAAAGAAAGAATCTACTCCAAAGCTAAAGAAGAATGAAAAACCTCAAAAGTTGGCAAACCATAAGAATGATTCTGAGAAAGAATCATATGAGAAGTATTGCAAATGGTGTGACATGAAAAACCATAATACTGAAGATTTTTACTTTAGTAGCTACTGTTCTATTTTCAATATGAACAATCACATGACTGCTAACTGCTACTTCAACAAACATTGTGCTATTTGCAACAAAAATAACCATTCCACTCAGGAATGTTATTTCAAGAAAAAGAATAAGACAAAAGGCACAAAGAAGAAAGAATCAGATAAGTCTGAATCAGACACTCAATCTACTGATTGTGAAAAGGGTTCAAAGCTGAAGAAGTTTGAACAAAAATCAAAGTCAAATCAAAGTCAAATCAAAGGATAAAACGTCCTCAAGTGCTCATCTATCAAAGAAAAGATCAACTTTCTAGCAATCAAAAACACCTCACAAAAGGATATATTTGATTGATAAGGAAACAAAGGATGATGATGTATTCTTTGATAATTTTGAAAAGGGAATTCATATACCTCATTCAAAAACAAAAGATTGTGAGACATTTAATCGTAAAGTTTCATCATCAAAATCAAAGTCTCAAATGAACAAATATAAGCTGAATCAAGAAGAAATTGGGAAACAAGAACCTAGTTCATCAACATCCCCTTCAATAGAATCATCCTCATCTGAAACAACTCAGAATGAATCAAGCAAAACTAAAACTAAAACTTCAAGACTTATTCATGAAGGAGTAACTATTTTAGACACTGCTGGCAAACCCAAGATCATTAAGGCTTGGGTAGGCAATTCTAACTGATTTATTTCTGAATGCAGGAACAATATTGGAGAGTTGACAACAAGTGGTATGTTGGCAGTGGTTGTTCCAGGCATATGACAGGAAACTGTTCACTTCTCCATGATTTCAAACATAAAAATGCTTCTTATGTGGCATTTGGTGGGGATAAAAAAGGAGGTAAAATTGTTTGTGAAGGAATGGTAACAAATGGTGTGCTCAAGTTTGAGAAGTAAATTATTGTGAAAATTTATAGTATAATTTACTAAGTGTGTCTCAAATTTGTGATCAAAATTATACAACATTGTTTGATAATACTAACTATTACATTCTTAAGCCTGGTTTTTCTGTTCCAGAAGATTAGGTCCTTCTCAAAGCATCAAGAAAATGAAACACTTATGTTTTGGACATGAACAACACCTCACTCACAAAACATGAAACATGCCTTCTATCTAAGTTATCAGAAGATGTATCTCAATTGTGGCACAGAAGGCTTGTCCATTCTAACATGAAGAACATGAACAAATTGGTGAAAAATGACTTAGTCATTGGATTGCCAAAGAAAGAGTTTCATTGCTCAACTCACTGTTCTTGTTACAAAGGTGTTGATACATGTATACCTTAATTCTGATCTTAATGTAATATGTCTTTGTTGTCTTACGCTTATGTAATAGTTGGGTACTTAATGAAATGAAAATGTTTGATTGTGATTTATAATGTTTAATATTTCATTAATGAGTTGTGTGACGCATATTGACTTGATTATATAGGTTGTAGTTGTTTGAATTGATATACATAATGTTATAATAATGAATACATTCAAACTTGGTTAAGTGAAGTTCTCATGCGCACGACTGGACCATGCGCTATGCGTCCGAATGGCCATGCGACTGAGTGTCCATTCGCCTAAATAGTTCATTCGCCAGAACAACTTCATGCGACTGACTCAGTCGCACGACTGAACACTCAGCCGTGCGAATGGATCAACCGCATGGCTCAATCGCACGATTGAACCATGCTAATGGTTCAGTCGCCCGAAAGGGCAACCCTAACCTATAAATACCACCTAATTCGTGGAAAAACGTAAGCATTGAATCTACTTCGACTCTAGACGTACCCTAGCCGTCCAGAAGCCTCTAAGTTCGTACTCCAAGTTCATAGAACGCTGTAGATCGATCCCTAATCGATTCTTGACGTTAGATTCAATACATTATTATGTCTACGTGCGTTCTCACTGATTGGATCGCCAATCAAATAGGATTCCGCACTATTTGGTTTGGTTTAACACGTTAATCAG
>BJCM01102953.1:0-13983 GCA_018326385.1 Flaveria bidentis
ATAATGTATGTTTTGTGTTTACATAGCTAGTCTTATTCACATATAAAAGGTCCTTTGTTCTTGGGTTTGTTTGTAACTTTATAATATCAATTTGAAACCGAAATTTTCAGTTTATAAACTATGTTATAAAGTTTATTTCCGCTGCATTTTCACAAAGTTTAAATGGTTAAACTATGTTTCATGTTCTAACAAACCCCAACAATGCTAACTCTACCAGATCTGCGAATGTTTTATGTGTATTGATCAACCTTTTGATCATTATCAACAACCTCTTGTTGATAGCTAGTGTCAACCAAATGTGTATCGGTTTGTGGATCTTGATCCTCATCAAATTCCACTGTTTTATACGTTATTCCTTCCATAAGGAACTTAGCTTCCAAGAACTTTGCCTTTCGAGCAATAAATACTTTTTGCTCTGTTGGATCAAAGAAATGGTATCCTATACAGTCTTTGGGATATCCAACAAATATACACTAAATGGATCGACTTTCCAACTTGTTTTGGGCATTTAGCTTGACATAATCTTCGCAACCCCATACTTTTAAATATGATAGTGATGGAACTCTTCCATGCCATTTTTCTAAAGGTGTCGTATATACTTTCTTGGTCGGGGCCATATTCATAATACGAGTCGCGGAGAGCAATGCGAATTCCCAAAATGATAGAGGTAGTGAGCTTATAGCCATCATTGATCGAACCATATCCAATAGGGTTTAGTTTCTTCTTTCGGACACACCACTATGTTGTGGTGTTCCAAGTGGAGTAAGTTGTGAGACGATCCCAAAACTTCTTAGATGATCCTGAAAAGCCTCACTTAGGTATTCACCTCCTCTATCTTAACAAAGAACTTTGATAGTATTATTGAGTTGATTTTCAACTTCATTCTTGAAGATTTTAATATTTTAAAAGCTTCATGTTTATGTGCCATCAAGTACACATAACTATAGCAACTATAATCGTCGGTAAAGTAATGAAGTATCTTTTACCATTTCTAGTCATTGTCTTAAAAGGACCACATACATCCGAATGTATGATTCCCAATAAGTCTTTTGCCCTCTCGTTAGTACCACTAAAGGGCGACTTGGTCATCTTACCTTGTAAACAATATTCACACTTATCAAATGAACCACTTTCATTTGTTTTCAAAAGACCATTCTTTTGAAGTGTTTAAATCCGATTCTTGTTTAGTTGACCAAGATGACAATGCCAAAGATATGAATCACTTAAACCCATTTTAAGTTTCTTGGTGCTTGATTGGTATAATGAGTTATTATAGGATGAATCATCATGAACCAATTCATAGATACCATTAAAAGGCATAGCCTTGAAATAAAATACATCATCCATACAAACATAAATACCATTGTTTACAAACTTTAAATTATAACCACATTGTTTTAAAATGGAAAAGAAATTATGTTCCTAGTCAAACTAGGAGCATACAAAATGTTCTTAAGAACAACTTCCAAACCATTTGAAAGTTTCAAAACATAGTCTCCTTGGGCTTTGACATTAACTTTTGCTCCGTTGCCAATGTAGCGACTTGTGTCTCCCTTCTTGAAGTGTTTATTTCTTTTGAACCCCTGCAACAAAATTGCAAATATGAGTTCCATATCTGGTATCCAATACCCATGTGTTTGAAGAAATAACATTTAAACCAATGTGAATAATGAAAGTTGTACCTGAGGTTTGCCCAGCATCCCTCTTGTTCCTCAACTCTTTGAGATAGGTTGGACAATTCCTTTTCCAATGTCCTATCTCACCACACTCAAAGCATGGATCGTTCTCTGTTTCCTTAGGCTTCTTAAGCTTAGGCTTTGGAGGTTCCGCTTTAGCCTTTCCTTTCCCCTTTCCTTTGATGTACCCCTTTCCTTTGGCAACATTTGCCTTGGGATCGGGGAATGGCCTTTTCTTGTTGCCTCCCTCATTGATCGAGAGAACAGGTAGAACCTTTCTACCCATCCCTGCCTCAGCTGTTTTGAGCATTGCGTGAAGCTCACCAATGCTCTTGTCCCACCCGTTCATATTGTAATTCATTATGAAGGTCACAAACCTTTTGGTTAGGCCATTAAGGATCAAATCCATGGCCAGCTCCTTTGAGACGGGACAATTAAGCCTCTCGAGGCGATCAACGTGGCTTTTCATCTTAAGAACATAAGATAATACCGATTGGGTTTCTTCCATGCAACACGCATGAAGCGCTCGAACCGTTTCGAAGAGCTCTAACCTAGCTTGTTGAAGGAACATTTCCTTCAATTGGGTAATCATGTCATATGCCCCATGATTCTCCAAGTCCTTTTGGAGTTCAGGAATCATAGTTCCCAACATGAGGCAGGAAACCTGCATGGAATCCTCAGTATACTGAAGCCAATCGTTATAGGCCTCAACGTCCTCGGGTCAAGTTGGTCAGGAATGCGATCGTCAAGGACATAGGCCTTTTTCTCTTGCTTAAGAACAATTCTCAAGTTTCAAAACCATTCCATAAAGTTATTATGGTTAAGACGATCCCTCTCTAAGATGGTTCTTAGTGATAGTGTATGGACGGTCGGGGTGGTAGCATTATTGTTTACGGCCATTTCTACAAATTTTAAAAAGTTCATATTAGTATTTCGAAAAAATTTCATTTTAATCATTAATACCCTTTATATGTCTCATAAACAATTAATAATTAAAATCTAGAATCCAACGTTACATGTAAATGATAGTTAGGTGACCTTTATCCCATTATTTAAATTAACAAGGTAGTCAACATTTGACAATTGCAACCTATTGCAACTTCTAGGTTTATGGGATCGGTTAAACATATTATGTTTAGTTGGCATGTAAAATCCCATCAACACCATTGTACGACATGCTTCGGTGACCCTATGAATATGGTTTCTAATTCAAGTCGTCCTACTTACACACACGTGTGAGTTTACACATACAAGTGGTTAGGTGACCTTTATCCCACAAATATGTCAAGCCCACCTCAAACACACAAGTTCCCTAGAAGTGGGTAGGTGACCTTTATCCAAAAAATAGTTTTCAAATGATTCAAGTGTTGTGTAAAAGGATGGTGTTTAACTTGTTTCCAAATGGATTTTAGTTTTCATTAATTCTAGTTATGAAAACTCTATGTACCTTGTATTCGCATGCTTTCAAATACATGGTACCCTACAGTTCTTTTTAATAAAACCTCTTTTATTTTGAAATCATTAATCCTTTTAATAACTTTTATTAACATATTAATGATTAAACCATGAAAATTCAGCTTGTTATGATTATTTATTAAGATTGTTAAGCATATCCACATATCAAACAATCAACATAAAATGTATAATCAAACAAGCATATACAAAACAACCACATGTGCATAACCATAGCCACTTAGGTGACCAAACTTGTTTGCCATCACAAGTGTGGTCTTAAGGTCTTTTCTAAGGGTTAATTACAACACAAAGATAGGATCTCCAAAAACCCTCACTTGAAGTTGCATCCAAATGCTTCAAGTCCTTCTCTTTGTGCCTTCCTTTTGTGCTTCCAACTTGTGCATCTTCTTTTATAAAATTTATATCCTAATACAAAATTTTCTAATAAAAGAAAATATAACTAATCTATTTAGTACATAATCATTGAATGAATAAATAAATTACAACAATATACAAGCACAAAAGAATAAATATTACTACCCAAAATGAATGAAATCAACCAAAACAAATCATTCATCCAAAACCAAATCAACACAAGGTCAAGGCTAGGTTATGCACCAATAAGAAACAACATATACAACATACAAGAACCAAAATAAATCCCCATTTAACCCAAAATTTCCGGTCAACATAAACCCAAAATCTAGGGTTTTTGTCCAAACACAACAATCAACCATTTGAAATCTTTCATTCAAGGTTTAATCACAAGCATGTAAGATTTAACCTTGAAATATTGGGGATTAATTATATCATCACAAAATAGCCCCTATTAGGTTGTTAAAACCCCATAAAACCAATTTTACAAAGACAATATAACCTAGTCATCCACATATCCGGCTCTAGATGCCAATGTTGGGTTTGTTGGACCATTAACATAGTTGTTTAACCATCTAAACAAGAAAACACAACGGAAACAAAGCTAAATAATATGTTTTATAATCTGAAATTTAAGCATATTATTTTTCAACAACAAACCCAAGAACATAAGGATCATTTATATGTGAAAGAACTAGCATACAAGCAAAATATAACAACCAAAATGAACCATGGAACCACCTTCCAAAGGCTGCCAAAACGTTAGATGAACTACCTTCCAAAGGCTGCCAAAAACATAAGATGTGAAGAAGAGGATGAAGTTCTTGAAGGACCAAAACACCAAAGAAGATGTCCTCAAGCTTGTATACCCACAAGCATCAAGCAAACCACCTTGTTGCTAGGATTTTGACACCAAAACGTGCAAGAATGTGGCTGCAGAAACCCCTTTTTTCAGTCTTGTTTATCTTCAAAGATGAGAGAAGATAATGGTTCTTGCATGTATGAGAGAGAGTGGAAAGTTGGAGTGTGTAACTAGTGAATGTGGTGTGTTGTTCCAAAGCAACAAAAGACCACAAATACCCTTTTTGGGCGGCCAAAATATTGTGTTTAAAATGGGTTTCCCCCATTTTAAAACACCCATTTAATTCTTAACTAGTTATATTATGAGTTATCTAATTAACCTTTTAATTATATAACTTACACACACTATTATTATTTGATGTTATTTAACTTAAATAACATTACAAATAATGTCCATCAACAAAATATCCTTATAAGTTGTTCTATCTCATATACAATTTATTTAGAAAACTCATTTTTTAAATTGGTGTAATTATTTAATTGCATGATCATATCATCAATTAAATATTTATTGGTGTTTGCTAAACTTGTTATTGGGTATGACCCGACTTAGATCATAACGTACTAACCACATCAATGTTCTATGTGTCTTGGGTATAAAATCCAACATATTATACTTGTTTGACCAAATAAATCTATGTGAAATAAGTGTAATGGGGTGATGATAGAGTTAACTTCTTTGGATTTGTGAGAGACTCTATGTTGCTTTCCTTTTAGGCAAGCTACACAGTTGTCTCTATAGAAAAATTCATTTTTAGGCAAACCATGTACCAAGTTATTTTTAACCAATTTGTTCATGGTTTTAAAATTCACATGACACATACGTTTATGCCATAAGGCAGACTCATCACCATTAGCCTTGGAAAGAAAGCATGATACTTCACCCAATGGGGAAGCATTATTCATATCACGCTTGTACATATCCCCTTTCCTAGGAGATCTAGAAAGCACCAATTTTTGAGGAATTGTCATCCGGTTTGAGGATGATGCACACATGCTCTATGAAAAGCATTTGGTTCTTTTGATCACAGAACTGAGAAACACTTAGGAGATTGTGTTCAAGCTGTTTGACAAAGTTCACTTTGTCGACTCTTAACAAGTCATTGGATACACTTCCTTTACCTCAAATGTATCCTCTAGTCTCACCTCCAAACTGAATAGGACCTCCATCGAAATGTTGAAATTGTTAAAGTAGATATCTGTTCCTGGTCATGTGCCTGGAGCATCCCTATCCAGACATTATTGTTCATGTCCTGTGAATGTCCTTGCACATAAGATGAAATGTTAGTTTTAATTGGAAACCCATGCCTGGCTGGTCTTGGGTTCTTCCATTGATGATGACATAATTGAACCAAAATGAATGGTAGAGGATTTAATTGATGTCTTTGAAGAGGAAGGTATGGTTGTAGCATCTTGTCTGATATTCCATTCCATCCCTAGGTTAATCAGTTTTGATGAGCTTGTTGAAGCTTGAGTAACATTATTTTCTTTCGAAGCTTCTTTGTTTTTGGAAGAAGCATTCATTACCTTCTTTTCCGAAGTAGCCTTCTTCTTGGAAGGTTTTGAGGAAACTCTTTTGTTCTTTTCAGCTTTCTTTGGCTTGAGTTCCAAAGCCATTTTCCCTTTGGAAGAATGAGTTTCTTCCGAAAGCAACTTAGCTTCGGAAACCAGTTTTCCTTTTCTTATCACTTGAACTATGTGATAAGGTCCAAATGTGAATCCTTCCTTGGTTGGTTCCTTTTTAACATTATTTGCATAATGTGTGCTTGCTGGATTGTAATAACAATGTTTAGCCAAGTGGTTTTGCAGACCATACATTATGCATATGATGTTAATCTTTGGGAATTTTGAGGGCTGAGGTTTCTTAATCTTCTTGTCTTCCTCTACTACCTTCCCTTTTGACTTTGGTCCTTTGGCAGGACAAGAGTGTTGGTACTACACTCCTTTCTAGAATTAGAAGTGCCTACCACCTGGAATCCAGCTGAAATGAAAACACCCTTTTGCTTTGGGTCAATCTTCAGCTTAGATTCAGCTACCTTCTTGACAATTCTTCTGGCTGCCTTTGCCTGGTTTCTTCTAGCTTTGGTGTATAGGGGTTGATCATCACAACTAGAAATGGGTTGATTACATGTTCCTTCCCTATGGTGGTCTCCATGGTTGCATCATTCTTCAACTCATGGGAAGATGGGTCAGCAGATGGGAGCTCTTTCTCTTCAGTACCACACCTTGGTTGTCTAATAGACTTATAAGAGTGTGGTGGAGCAATCTCATTTGTCCCCAACCCACCTTTGTTTTGATGTAAATTTTTTGACTGGGAGGATGATGCAAGAATGGTTTGAAAACTTTGCATAGAGATAGGATGCTTCCTTGCTTGAGCCTCAGCTATTACTAGCTTGGCTTGAGCCTTTGTTAACTTGGATATTAAATCCTTGATTTGAGTACTATAGTTAGTATGCTCATGTTTTAAAGAAGATATTGTTTTCTCTAACTCCTTAATTTTTGTTTTGATAGTTACATTTAGCCTTTTTCAAATCAACTTTTAAGATATTCAAGGACTTAATATCGGATATAATTTCCATGTTATAGTCCTGATACATTTTAACCTTAGGAATATAGGATGGAGTACAGAGATGATCATATACCTTAAAGTTGTCTCTTCCAGCCATGAGTGCTTGAGCACGGGTGACATCTTGTACCATAAAGCTCCAATCAACTTCTTGTGCCACAATAATAGTTTCAGTTGATATTACACTAGCTTTAGGTGTTCAAGGATGTAAGGAGGCATGAGCAGATCCCGGGTTTGATTTGGGAGCTTCGCATTCCCTTGTAAAATGGCCTAACTAGTTACAATTGTAACATATGGCCTTTGCTTTATCAAACCCAAAATTACTGCTAGTTGGGTTTTGAGGGAACTGCCTTCCAGTTCTTTTGAAGATCTTCTTTGCCCTGTAGGTTAACAAAGCCATTTGTTCGACTATGTACATGTATTCCATATCAATTGGGCTGAAACACTCCAGATCTTCAAAACAGAACTGAAAATCATTAGAGTGTCCACTTCTTGAGACAAAGACACAACTGTCCTGAAAGGGACTGGGCTGAGCCTTGTTGAGACTTTGGAGTCTTAAGGAATGTGATGTAAGGCCTAGAAGAGCTACATGACTGCTGGGGATATGATAGGTTCTATCAGGACCATGTAGGTACAGAATACTAACTGATAGTGCGTGAAACCATATCAAATAGTGCGGAATCCTATTTGATTGGCGATCCAATCAGTGAGAACATTAACCCGATCGATATAAGAATAAACTAAACATTAAGAACGAGTAGGAATCAATCAAGAACGAACTATGAAGCTGGATTGGGTATTCTGGACGCTCTTGACGGCTAGGGTTTATGAATATTCGAAGTCTCTCTCAAAGTGTTTTGAATTCTTATGTTTTTCCACGAATTAAGTGGTATTTATAGATTTGTAGTTTCCATTCGTACGACTGAACCATTCGTGCGACTGAATCATGCGATTGAGTCATGCTCATGACTGAAGCTTCAGTCGTGCGACTGAGTTAATCTTATGTCTCAATCATACGATTGATCTAGTCTCCTGGTCCAGTCATGCGACTGTTTCATAAGCATGATGTATTCATGCGTATGGTCCATAAGTATGGTACATTAGCATGAAGACTCATCCGACTAGGTTGAACACATTTCTCAATCATTATTGACTAAGAACTATGTACAATAACTTCAAACCTATATAATAAGTTCATACATATATATTATACATAACACAATAATAATATGAAATAAATAAACATAAATAAGCATCAACCACATATTATATATCATTGAATCAATTCATTACATATGTGTAAGACATGAAATACTTTTACATTAAAGCTCATAAACTAGGAACATGATGTATCTACAAACTCCCCCTTGGTCCTAGTTTACTTTATTGTATAACACTCTTTACATGTTCTTAGAATTTCTTGTACTTCTCCTATTTTGTAACTCTTGCATGTATTTCAAATGCAAAGCAAAGTCTTATGACATTTTAGAACTGGAGAGCTTGTACAATATCTTGTGTGTCATAGAACAGTTGCCACTTGTATAATTGTAGACATCTTCAGCTGACAAGTTTGTAAGCCACATTGGGTCGAATACCCTGATAGTCTCTATTTTTCCTTCTTTGTTGAGAACTATGACCGGTTCACCCGTCCTCCGATCGTAATACCACCATTTGAAGTGTGGAGTGAAGTCCTAAGGCATTTCCCGCAAGGGAATCTTTGACATTGTGCGCGGGGGACTCCACTTTAGCACGACCTTAGGCTTTCTAGATATAGGATCCACTTTAGACCTACGAATGTACCTCTTCGGTTGTTGAGGTTTGAAGTTTATCCACCTGGTGTGGTATTCCTTCTTTAACTTCACCTCAAACCAACCTAACATCTTTCTTGGATTAGCATATAGCAGATCTAAGCATGCCGGTCCATTGAGCTCAAAACCAGGAAGAGTCTTCAGATCATGATGATATCTGAAGTACTCAATCCCCTTCTCTCTCTTTACAACATATACGTCCAAATCTTCAAAATAAGCCCACGCTATAATCTTGCCAGACACTTTTTGATGAGCTTTGACTCTATAAAGCTTTGTGTAGGCATTCTGCTTTTAGGGCACGTGCTGGGCTTTCATCTCTGCAAAGCAAGCTGCCCATTCAGCTTTCTTGATATCAACGTTTGCATCTGAAGCTTGGGCTGTGCTTTCTTCTTTCTCTTTTTCTTTTTATACTTCTTCCAACTTCTTAAAAGTACCACTATCAAATGTTTCACCCAAGTTGGGGATAACATATCCTTCTAGATCAGTGTATTGTGGATAATAATCAGCAGTGACATCCTCTATCTCGATTTCATCTACATCGTTCAGCTTATCGTTACTTGCCACATCAAATGTAGGAGCATCTTTGACCAGCTCATCAGGATTCAGCTTGAATATTTCAGCAAGTTGTTCATCCGTTAGGTCGTGTATGATCTCTCCCTCTTCTGGAGTGTAGCTCACAGATCTTCTGACTATCCCTTGCAAGTCACGAATCATGGTTAATTGAGTCTTGACCTGCTGAAGGGGTTGGACATAAAATTCATCTATCTGTTGAGCTTCATCTGTTTGATTAAACATTAAGCATATCACACATAAGTCATTATATTAGATCATTAAGACATAAACAAACATAAATGATCAATAATTACATTAATGTAATATATAATTCAAGTACAAAAGTATTAAATACAAAGACATCTAATCATTACTTTTGTCTTGATCGTTTTGTTCTTCTGCTGGAGGAGCTGAGGACGAGGCTCCTTGATATTGGCTTCGTTTGGGTACGCCTCTTTTGAGCTTGAGGAGGGGCTGATGCAGCTGCACCACCTTCCTGATCATCATCGTCCTCTCTATCTTTCCCGCTCGGTCCTCCTTCACCAACATCCTCCTCAGAGTCATCTTCATCCTCATCATCATTATTATCATCATCATCATCCTCATCATTACCATCATCATCACCATCATCACCATCCTTGATCTTTAATGGCTTGGACTTTGATCCCTTAAGCTTTAGGAGTATCATCTTGTACTTCTTCTCAAGCTCATCAATCCTCTTTGCCGACGCCAACACCAGCTCATTTTGACTTGTAGGCGCATGGTTGGCTCGGCCTAATGCCCTCTCGTACTGAGCACTCTTTTCACTCAGATGCACGATCTACTTAGCTTGGGCTGCATTTACCTCCATCATCTTGTTTAGCTGAGAAACCCTCAACTCATCAGTGGCAAGAAGCCTTAGCACAATGCTGTTGAGGTTAGCAAGTTGTTCTTCTAACCTGATGTGGGTAGAGTGGGTCCAGCTGTGAATGTAGAGTGGGTCTAGGGACCTGCTTGGTGGTTGGTGGTGGTAGTAGTGGATGTGGTGAATATGGGAGGTGGAGTGTGAGTGGGATGTGGTGGAATGGTTGTGGTAGTGGTAGTGGATGGAGTGATAGTGGTTATGGGAGAAGTGGTGGTGGTAGTGGTGGTTGTGGTGATGGTGGCTAGAGTAGTAGTGGTTGTGGGAGAAGTGGTGGTGGTGGTAGAAGAAGTGATCAAAGTAAATCTTGGCCTCTTGCTCTTCATCCTGTATGGTTGGGCCATCCTCTTCTTCCTAGAGCCCTTTGCAATAGGCACTACCCCTTGGCTGGTGGGCTGGTCAGGGGTGTAAGAAGGATCAGTGACATCAGTAGCATCACCCCTTGACTCAACCTAGCGTCCACCAACCACCTTGATCCCTCTGTCAGTGGCCACGACCCGGCTCCCGACGGTTCGTACCAGAGGCTCATCTTCTGACTCTTCTTCTTCATCTATCAAAAAGTCTGGGTGGATAGCAGGCTGCTTAGATCCACCTAAAGTAGAAGAAGTAATAGGTGGAGGTGGTGAAGATATACTAGAAGTATCGGTGGCTCGTGAAGAACTGGGACCTACATCGCCCCCACCTTGACCGTCATCATGGTCATCATCGTCGTCATGGTCATCGGCTATGGCTGCCATGATGGGCTCAATATTAGAATCATTGTCATCATGACGCCACTTCTTATGAGAAGGCGCCACGTAATCCTCATAGGCGAAGTGCCCAGACAGTCTCCTGACAGGGGGGCTTCACTAGCTTCCCCCTGTATACTTTCATCCTACCCAATGTCGTGTCGTCCATGACCTCTAGAACAACAGCATAACCCTTTTCCTTTGGTAGCGAAGGAAGCTTCTCATCTATAATAAGTTGTAGAAAACGTGGGTACATGCAGAAACCTTCCTTGCCGTTGGCTTTAAGGTTCTCTATCAAATACGAGAAAAACATACGGGAGAAACAGAATGAGTGATTCAGTAACAGTGCAATGTGTGCATTCTGGATTTGGTCCGATATCTCATCAAATCCTCCACGCCTAGAGGCTATGCACCTGAGGATCACATGTGCCAAATACTTGAACTGAGGGCAGATGTTGTTCTTGTTCAGTACGCCGGCATTGATGTCACCAGCATACTTGATCCTCAGAAAGCATCCCCGGACCGTTAGGGGATGTAGCTTAGTTGGGTAGGCTCTTTCCTCACCTAGATCTAAGACCCGCCTCAGATCATCCTCAGTAATCTCGATCTCTTGTCCAAAGATGGAGCTCCGTATACGGTGTGGCTCAATGGACCTGTCAACCCTAGCACTCTCCCAGAAAGCCTGCTATATGGATCTGTAAGGTGTGCATGGGACAGAGATGGCCTTGAAGATCCTTGATATGCGTAGAAAGATAATAATCTCTGTGAACTCAGAAGCATTCCTGGACGTACAATCAAGGTGAGCACAAATGTTGTGCTTAGTGCTCATAGTCCACCTATCGGCCATGTTGCTGCAACACAAGAGACATATACGTTAGATTTATGCATCACGGAAGACAGTTGAAACTTAAATTGTTTTTTATCAATCTGGTTCAATTGTGCGATTGAAACATACGTCCGAGTTCAGTCATGCGATTGAGCCTACGGCTGAGTTCAGTCGTGCGATTGAGCTTGCGACTGAACTCAGTCGTGTGTTAAGCCATGCGGTTGAGTCAGTCATGCGACTGAGTTACTGAATGATTCATTAGTGCGATTGAATCGCACGCCTGGATCAATCGTGCGACTGAAGTTCATTCGGAGTTTCCATTCGCATATTGCTCTGTTCGACACTCTAGCATTGAATCTAGGTCAAAACTTTGGATTAGACTTTGTGTTTAGACTCTTTGATTCGCAGGGACTCTAAATAGCACCTAATGTCCTTTAATTCAACGATTATGTCCATTTAAGTGATCTATTTAGACGAGTTATTCTCGTTTCTTGATTTTAACTATATTGGTCCTTAGGGTTCGAATAAACCGGTCATTAGGGTCGATTTCAGTCTTAAAGTACCTATAGATGAGTAGAACACACGTTAGTATCACAAGTCAGTGAGTAATCAAGGCAAACGAAATCGAGCAGAGTGTTTGCGTATGAGTGGGTTTTGAAAGCTGTGAAGGGTGGTAAGGAAGGCGACCGAATAACCCTTCTATTTATATTGTTTTAAAATATAGTCGTACGACTAAACCCATACTCATGCTTCAGTCGTGCGATTGAGCCCATACTCATGCTTCAGTCGTGCGACTGAACCCATACTCATGCTTCAGTCGTGTGACTGACTCATACTCCTTCATCCATTCGTACGATAGGCTCAATCTTATGGTCCAATCGCATGGATGTCTCATACTCATGGTCTAGTTGTGTGACTAGCTCATACATATGGTCCAGTCGTGTGACTGGCTCATACTTATGGTCCAGTCGTGCGACTGTCTCATACTTATGGTCCAATCATGCGATTGGCCCATACTTATGATCCAATTGTGAGACTGGCTCATACTTATGAGTTTGACCTCACACACTTTAAAAAATTAGAGTTTGACCTTTTGATATTGAACATTACGACCGATGATCATCTCAGTCATGACCTTTTTAATTTAAAACCATTTGATCACCTTAGACGTGATCCTTCTAATTTTAAAGCGGATTGGTCACCTCAGACGTGATTCATTTTAATTTAACACCAATTTATCACCTTAGACGTGACCCGTTTTAAATTTGAACACTTTGGTCACATCAGACGTGACCCTTTTTGAGTGAG
Organism: Flaveria bidentis; assembly: GCA_018326385.1. NCBI lineage: Eukaryota > Viridiplantae > Streptophyta > Magnoliopsida > Asterales > Asteraceae > Flaveria > Flaveria bidentis. The sequence continues at coordinate 13,057 of BJCM01102953.1, forward strand.
TGATTCATAGATTAAGTCTATCTATAGAGTCCGCTATCTACATAACAAAAGACTAGAAAACAAAAATTAGAAAACAACTTGAATTTAAAAAAACTACACATATTTTTGTGTTTTTTGATTTGAGATGGATTGAAATCTTTTAGAAATACGTCTAACAGATTTTAATTCCTAAGCACAGCTTCAAGTTAATTTTATCATTTATGGAACGATTCATTTTGGAATCATATAGATATATCAGAATCATTTGGGACATTTTTATAAAACATTTTGATGCTAGATTCTTGTTTTGATCGAGAGTCAATAGCAATTTTAGGAAATCATACTAGAGCTATAAGATGCACACAATGATTTGGACTGTCAAGAATTGCAGCTCACGATGATTGTCAGTATATTTGTCCACTTAAATCCATACACAGATTTTTGACTCACATTGGTGATGAGTTAGGTCTAATTATTTCAACTAGCATTTGTGGATCCCACACTTATATGGTAATCAACATTCCTCAGTAGATTTTTGAGCGGTCTACGGGTATATTTCAAGACGAAACTATTCTAAGAGCTTTCAAAGAGATGTCAAGCCTCAGGTCAGTGTCATCGCATAACAGAGAGGCGCAAACAACAATGAATTCTAGAATATTTGGGTTATGCTTATCCTCAGGTTAGTGTCACCGCACAGCGGAGAGGCACACAACCTATCTTCTTGTTAGAGCATTTATTTTTCTTTTGCACATAACGCACCAACAACATAAGTTATTAGCTTGATTGCATTTAGCATTTTTCCATGTGCTTTGCTTATTTTTATGGTCATCCGCACACATTTGTGGTGTTTATTTTGCTCGTCACCCCTTATTGGAAATCTGTTGATTGTGTTAACCAGGGATAAGATGGGAACCCACAGCAAGTTGAACAACTTAGTTTGAATTTAAA
>BJCM01102957.1:0-11348 GCA_018326385.1 Flaveria bidentis
TAAGACTTAGAAACACAATCATACATCATCAAGCATGAACATAGTCACACATCACATCATAACATCATCATACACACATTCAAGCATACGGGTCCGAAACCCAGTTAAATAAAAACATACATTATTGCAATTCCAACCCCAAAATCAGTTAAAAACCAGTAAAAGAGGGGTCCTAGAACTCACCTTTGCAGCTTTTGTGTATGGCTTCCTCCAAACTCGTTTGCAAATTGAATTCAATCGTTAGAGACCCACTAAAAACATACCCGAACACGTACAAACACATATAAGCATAAACCCGAGGATAAGACCAGTCAAGAACACCATAAAAGCATGAATTCCTACCTTGAATTCGAATTCTTTCTTCATGTTCTTCTTCAAACCCGAGCTCTGCTCTTTCTCTCTCTAAAATCCGAAAATCAGTGGTGTATGGGACATATGGGCGGGCATACCACCTTTTACACCCACTTTTCAAACATTTTGTCCTTTTGGACACTTTTTACCCCTAGACTTGGGTTTTATTTCTTTTTCTTTTTTTCTTCACTTAATCCTCTTTTTCTTTGACTTTAAAATAACCGGATGTTACATTAGCTTAACATAAGCTTTACAACCCCATACTTTTAAATATGATAGCAATGGAACTCTTCCATTCCATTTTTTAAAAGGTGTCACATTCAATATACGAGCCGTGGAGAGGAATGCGAAATCCCATAATGATAGAGGTAGTGAGCTTATAGCCATCATCAATCGAACCAGATCCAATAGGGTTCGGTTTCTCTTTTCAGACACACCATTATGTTGTGGTGTTCTAGGGTGGAGTAAGTTGTGAGATGATCCCACAACTTCTTAGATGATCCTGAAAAGCCTCACTTAGGTATTCACCTCCTCTATCTAAACGAAGAACTTTGATAGTTTTATTGAGTTGATTTTCTACTTCATTCTTGAAGTTTTGAACATTTCAAAAGCTTCATGTTTATGTGTCATCAAGTACACATAACCATAGCGACTATAATCGTCGGTAAAGGTAATGAAGTATCTTTCACCATTTCGAGTCATTGTCTTAAAGGGCCACATACATCCGAATGTATGATTCCCAATAAGTCTTTTGCCCTCTTGTTAGTACCATTAAAGGGTGACTTGGTCATCTAACCTTGTAAACAAGATTCACATTTATCTAATGAAACATTTTCATTTGTTTTCAAAAGACCATTCTTTTGAGGTGTTTCCGACTCTTGTTTTTGTGACCAAGACGACAATGCCAAAGATAAGAATCAGTTAAACCCATTTTAAGTTTCTTGGTGCTTGTTTGGTATAGTGAGTTATCAAAGGATGAATTATCATGAACCAATTCATAGATAGCATTAAAAGGCATAGCCTTAAAATAAAGCACATCATTCATACAAACATAAATTTCATTTTAACAAATTTTAATTTATAACCACATTGTTTTTAAAAGGGAAATCAAAATTATGTTCCTATTCAAACTAGGAGCATACAAAATATTCTTAAGAACAACTTCCAAACCATTTGAAAGATTCAAAATATAGTCTCCTTGGGCTTAAACATCAACTTTTGCTCCATTGCCCATGTAGAGACTTGTGTCTCCTTTCTTGAAGTGCTTATTTCTTTTGAACTCCTGCAACAAATTGCTTATGTGAGTTCCACATCCGGTATCCAATACCCATGTGTTTGAAGAAATAACATTTAAACCAATGTGAATCATGAAAGTTGTACATGAGGTTTGCCCATCATCCCTCTTGTTTCTCAACTCTTTGAGATAGGTTGGACAATTCCTTTTCCAATGTCCTATCTCACCCCACTCAAAGCATGGATCATTCTCTGTTAGCTTAGGCTTCTCAAGCTTAGGCTTTGGAGGTTCCGCTTTAGCATTCCCTTTCCCTTTGCCTTTGATATACCCCTTTCCTTTGGCAACATTTTCCTTGTGATCAGGGAATGGCCTTTTCTTATTGCCTCCCTCATTGATCGAGAGAACAGGTAGAACCTTTCTACCCATCCCTGCCTTGGCTATTTTAAGCATTGCGTGAAGCTTACCAATGCTCTTGTCCCACCCGTTCATATTGTAATTCATTATGAACATCTCAAAACTTTTAGTTAGGCCATTAAGGATCAAATACGTGGCCAACTCCTTTGAGACGGGGCAATTAAGCCACTCGGGGCGATCAACATGGCTTTTCATCTTAAGTACATAAGATGATACCGATTGGGTTTCTTCCATGCGACAGGCATGAAACGCAGAAACCGTTTCGAAGCGCTCTACCCTAGCTTGTTAAAGGAACATTTCCTTCAACTGGGTAATTATGTCATATGCCCCAAGATGCTCCAAATCCTTTTGGAGTTCAGGAATCATGGTTCCCAACATGAGGCAGGAAACCTACATGGAATCTGCAGTATACTAAAGCCAATCGTTATAGGCTTCAACATCCTCGGGGTCGGGTTGGTCGGGAATAGGATCGTCAAGGACATAGGCCTTTTTCTCTTGCTTGAGAACAATTCTCAAGTTTTGAAACCAGACTATAAAGTTATTATGGTCAAGATGATCCCTTTCTAAGATGGTTCTCAGTGATAGGGCAGGGATGGTCGGGGTGGAAGCATTATGGTTTGCGGCCATTTCTACAAAATTACAAATTTCATATTAGTATTTCTAAAAATTTACATTTTAATTATTAATACCCTTTTCATGTCTCATAGACAATTAATAATTAAATTCTAGAATCCAACGTTACATTTAAATGATGGTTAGGTGACCTTTATCCCATTATTTAAATTAACAAGGTAGTCAATATTTGACAATTGCAACCTATTGCAACTTCTAGCTTTATGGGATCGGTAAAACATCTTATGTTTAGTCGGCATGTAAAATCCTATCAACACCATCGTACGCCATGCATTGGTGACCCTATGCACATGGTTTCCAATTCAAGTCGTCCTACTTACACACACGTGTGAGTTTACACATACAAGTGGTTAGGTGACCTTTATCCCACAAATATGTTAAGCCCACCTCAAACGCACAAGTTCCCTGAAGTGGTTAGGGGACCTTTATCCCACAAATAGTTTTCAAGTGATTCGAGTGTTGTGTAAAAGCATGGTGTTTAACTTGTTTCCAAAGGGATTTTAGTTTTCATTAATTCTACTTATGAAACTCTATGTACCTTGTATTCGCATGCTTTCAAATACATGGTACCCTACGGTTGTTTTTAATAAAACCTCTTTTATTTGAAATCATTAATCCTTTTAATAACTTTTATTAACATATTAATGATTAAGAACCATGAAAATTCAGCTGGTTATGATTATTTATTAAGAGTGTTAAGCATATCCATATATCAAACAATCAACATAAAATGGATAATCAAACAAGCATACACGAAACAACCACATGTGCATAACCATAGCCACTATGTTGAGAACACTTGTTTGCCATCACAAGTGTTGTCATTTGGTTTTTCCTAAGGGTTGAACACAACACAAAAGATGAGATCTCCAAAGACCCCCACTTAAAGTTGCATCCAAATGCTTCAAGTCCTTCTCTTTGTGTATTCTCTTTGTGCTTCCAGCTTGTGCATCTTCTTTTACAAAATTTATATCCTATTACAAATTTTCTAATAAAAGAAAACACACTTAATCTATCTATTACATCACCATTGAATGAATAAATAAATTACATCCAAATACAAGCACAAAAGAATAATATTACAACCCATTATGAATGAAATTAACCCAAACAAACATCCATCCAAAACCAAATCAACACAAGGTCAAGGCTAGGTTATGCACCAATATGAAACATCATATACAACATACAAGAAAAAAAATAAATTCCCATTTGACCCTAAATTTTCAGCCAACATAAACCAAGAATTTAGGGTGTTTTTGTCCAAACAAAACACAATCAACCATGTGATATTTTTCTTTCAAGGTATAATCACAAGCATGTAAGATATAACCTTGAATGGTTGGGGATTCATTATATCACCACAAAACAGCCCCTATAAGGTTGTTAAAGTCCTATAAAACCAATTTTACAAGGACAAATGAAGCTAGTCATCCACATATCCGGCTCAGATTAACATAGTTGTTTAACCATTTAAACAAGAAAACACAGTGGAAAAATACCTTCATCTTATGATTTGTAATCTGAAAAAATTAAGGCTAATAACATAACAACAACAAACCCAAGAACATAGGAGCAAATATATGTGAATGGACTAGCTATCAAGAAGAAATAACAACCAAAAACAAACCATGGAACTACCTTCCAAAGGCTGCTGAAAAACATGATTTTGATGAAGAGAATGAGGTTCTTGAATGACCAAAACACAAAGGAAAGGTGTCCTCAAACTCCCATACCCACAAGCATCAAGCAAAGACCTTTGTTACTAGGATTTGTACACCAAAACCACCAAGGAACTTGCTGAAAATCGAGTTCCAGCCGTGTATTTCCTTCAAAATTGGATAGAACTTTTGTTCTTGGGGTTCTTGCATGTGAGAGAGAGAGGAAGGTGGAGTGCATGTCACTAGTTAATGAGTTATGTTCTTCCAAGACACAAAAGGGACCAACCCCTAAAGAGGGGCGGCCGAAAATAGTCAAGAGATGGGGTTTTTCACCCCAAAACCATTCTCCAATTTTTATAAACTAGTTGTTAAAATAGTTATATAATTAACATTTTTATTATATAACTCATACACACTTTTATTATTTGATGTTATTTAACCAAATTAAACAATATTACAAATAATACCCATGAACAAAATATCATTATAAGTTTTTCCATCTCATATGCAAATTATTTAGAAAACCTATTTTCTAAATTGGTGTATTTATTTAATTGCATGATCATATCATCAATTAAATATCAATTGGTTTTTGCTAAGCTTGTTATTGGGTATGACCCGACTTGGATCATAACGTACTAACCACATCAGTGTTCTATGTGTCTTGGGCATAAAGAATCTAAAAAATGTTTTAACGGATGAAAGGTAATTTAATGTTTTTGTAAAACTAGAACTCACTCAGCAACACTGACTTTTATGCATTTTCCAGTTGGTAGGTTATTGTTGCTAAGGATGGCACGAGGTGGCTACTTGGCTTGTTTTGGATGGCATCCATTTCGTATAATTTTTTTGTGATGTAGTGCAACAAGTTGTTTTGTAATCACTCAACGATGTATTATTTTGCATAAGCAATTATAATGAAATGAAAAAGGTGTTAAAATGTTTATGCTGCAATGTTTTATTAAAGTTAACATAAATATATGTTTTATGTGTGACGATTGACCAGCTATGAGCATCCCTGGAACGGGGCTTTACAAGTTGGTATCAGAGCCATAGTTTATGTGTAATGGTTTAAAATTTTCAAAGGAAACCTAAACTTAAACTGAAAATAAGATGGAAGGGAAGGGATGCCAGTCCAAGTAGCTGCATGCCTTCATGTATTTTCTTAATGTTAATCGGCATTACGTGCGCATGTTATGTGGTTTATGTGTTGTTAGTAGATTTAGATACTAATGTAGTCAAGATAGGAAATGCTTGGGGTATGAAGGGTAAAGTAAGTGGCTAATCACAACTAGCCACTGTAATTAGGGACTTACTATACTTAACATAAACTGAGCTATTTCTTTGAATGGCCGTTTTAGTGTTTGAATCTTAAAGCGTGTTTGAGGATGGTCGATGGTAGATCGTCAAAGGCTTCATGTGGTGGAGGTCGTGGTGGATGTGTTGTTGGACCACGGGTCACGAGAGGGAGACCTCGAGCTGAAGAGGTGGTTCATGAACAACCCAAGACCCCTCGTCCAAAGGATGGTGATGAGAGTGCTAACATAAGATCCTCAGTAAAGGAGGCTATGGTTGAGGAGGTGCAAAAGGTCATGCAGATGATCCTACCCTTTATGGTTACAAAAGTGATAAAGGCTATTCGGGAAGGAGAAAGAAGGGAGAGGAACACATCCTCGGGTGGATGGGAGCGACTGAAAACTGAGACGGTTCTCTCCAATGATGAGGATGAGGAAGAGGAGCCTATGCAGGAGGCAGCACGAGGCTATAACTACAGGGCATTTCAAAGATGCAAGCCACTTACCTTTGATGGTAATGGCACTGCTACTGCCACTCACCGATGGGTGATAGAGATGGAGGCTATACTTGACATTAGTGAGTGTCGGGAAGACCAGAAGGTGAAGTTCGCTACCCACTCGTTTGTGGACTCGGCTCTTTGTTGGTGGAATAATATTATCCAAGCCGAGGGTAGTCGGGCGATAAGAAGAATGAGGTGGCCAAGTTGAGGAAGCTGGTGATTGAGGAGTTTTCTCCTCTTCGAGAGATGGACAAGTTTAAGAGAGAGTTCCTGTAGCTAGAGGCGGGAACAATGACCCATAAGCAATACACCACAAAGTTTAATGAGATGGCATGGCTGGTGCCAGATCAAGTGAACCTTTGTCACGAAATATCAAGAGGTATATTCAGGGCTAGCTGGCGGATATTCGTAGACATATGATCATCGCTCGGCTGAGTACGTTTAGGTCGGTGATTGACCTCGCGGGAAGACTATATGACGAGCGAAAGGTGGTGCTGGCTAAGGTGAGCAATAAGAGTGGCGGTGATTGAAACTAGAATGGGAAACGGTTTGGACGTGGTAGAGCTACTCCAAACAATAAGATGTCAAAGGTGGGTGACCGATGTGTGGTCACGTCTGGTGTAGGATCGAAGAGATGTGGTAAATGCGGGAAGGACCATTCGGGAGAATGCAAATGGAGATCAAACATCTGCTTCAAATGTGGGAAGCCTGATCATATGGCTTGAGATTGTGAGGTTATAAGGTGTTATAACTGTGGGGAAAATGGTCATCTGAGCAGGGATTGTAAGAAGCCAAGGGCTGAAAGTTCAGGAGAAAAGAAGGTTGGAGGAGAAGGGTAGAGGGAGAGTGCCAGAGCGTTCACAATGGCGCAGGAGGAGTCTAGGATGGACCCCGACGTTGTGTTAGGTACGATTCTAGTAAACCAAACTCTAGCTTCTGTGTTATTTGATTCTGGTGCTAGTAAAAGTTTTATTTTGTTGCTTTTTGTGCTAAATTACCTGTTAGTAGTAGGAGTATAGATACGCCCTTTGATGTAAAAATTACCATAGGTAAGTCTATCAGGATTTCTGAGATGATAGAAGGTTGTGACATAGAATTATAAGGTCACACGTTTCATGTTAGACCATTCGTGATGACCTTACGCGGGTTCAATGTAGTCCTAGGAAAGGATTGGTTGGTGGACTACAAGGCGAACATTGTGTGTCGCAAAAAGATGATTCAATGGACAACGCCTGACAGGGGTTCGGTGACGGTTTATGGTGATCGAGTCACGATGATCCCGAAAGAGATTTCAATGGCAGTGGTGGGAAAGTGCATGAGGCGTGGATGTAGTGCCTATTTGGCCCATGTAAAGGACGTGGATACGCCAACGCCACTACTGTCTGATGTATCGGTTGTTTGTGACTTTCCAGACGTGTTTCTCGAAGACTTACCAGGAGTGCCACCGAACCACGAGATCGAGGTCCAGATTAACTGGATAATGGGTGCCCAACATGTTGCTAAGGCGCCATATCGGTTGGCTCTAGCTGAGACGAAGGAACTGATGGAGCAATAGAAAAAGCTGCTTGACAAGGGGTTCACTAGACCGAGTATGTCTCCATGGGGTGCTCTGGTCTTATTTGCGATGAAAAGAGACGGTAGTATGAGGATGTGTATAGACTACCGTGAGCTGAATAAGTTGACAGTGAAGAATCGGTACCCCTTACCACGAATTGATGATCTATTTGATTAGCTCCAAGGTGCTAGTTGGTTCTTGAGGATAGACCTTTGATCTGGCTACTATCAACTGAAGGCTAAGGAGCAAGATATTCCTAAAAAAGCTTTTCGCATGCGTTATGGACACCACGAGTTTCTCGTTATGTATTTTGGTTTAACCAATGCGCCAACTGCTTTTATGGATTTGATGAATCGAGTGTGTCGGCCAACGTTGGATAAATTAGTGATCGTGTTTATTGATGATATCCTGATTTATTCGAAGAGCGAGAAGGAGCATGCCGGTCACATTCGACATGTATTTAAGACATTGAGAATGGAAAAGTTATATGCTAAGTTCTCCAAGTGCACATTCTGGTTGAGCGAAGTTCAGTTTTTGGCTCATATGGTGAATCCCGAGAGGATTATGGTAGACCCGAAAAAGTGGAGGCCGTGACGCAATGGAAGTCACCAAAGATGCCATCCGAGATTTGTAGTTTCCTGGGCTTGGCAGGCTATTATAGGAGATTCATCCAAGACTTCTCTAAGAGCTTCCTCGTTGACTAAGTTGACCTATAAGGATGTGAAGTTTGCATGGGGTCAAGATCAAGAGAAGGCTTTTGAGGAGTTAAAGGCAAGGTTAACTCAAGCTCCTATCTTGTCATTACCCGAAGGGAGCAAGGATTTGGTTGTTTGTTCAGATGCTTCCTACTCGGGGTTAGGATGTGTGTTGATGCAAAGAGGAAAGGTTATAGCATACGCATCCCGACAGCTGAAGGTTCATGAGGTCTATTATCCTACTCATGACTTAGAGCTAGCAGTTGTGGCCTTTGCGTTAAAGATTTGGAGGCACTATCTATACGGGATGAAGTGCACCATATTCACTAACCACAAGAGTTTGAAGTACATCTTCGAACATAAGGATTTGAACATGAGGCAACGGCGATGGCTAGAGCTCATAAAATATTATGATTGTGAGATCCATTACCATCCGAGCAAGGCCAACATGGTGCGGATGCCCTTAGCCGAAAAGAAAGACCTGAGCCAACTCGGGTGAAGTCTTATCAGTTGGTTATGACCTCTAATGTGATGAAGAAAGTCAAGGAGTTTCAAGATAAGGCATTGAAGGAAGATATCTTAACTCTAAAAGAATGAGAGGTCTAGTCGCGGAGTTGTGGTGAAAACACACTCGGTGTTAGAACCCAATTCAGACGAATGTGGATTCTTTTTTTTTGGGATCTACGTGGAAGAATTATCGATGAAGCTCATAAAACTCGATACTCTATTCATCCCGGTACTACAAAGATGTACCAAGACATGAAGAAAGATTATTGGTGGCTAGGTATGAATGCGATGTGGCGGAGTATGTGAGTAAGTGCCTTACTTGTTTTCAAGTGAAGGCCGAGCACCAGAAGCCATATGGAAAGATCCAACCATTGGATATACCGGAGTGGAAGTAGGAGCACATCACCATTCACTTTATTATGAAGCTACCACGTACCGCGCGAGGGTATGATGCTATATGGGTGATAATTGATCGTTTGATGAAGAGTGTTCACTTCCTACCAATCCGCGAAACATATTCATCCGAGAGGTTAGCGGATTTGTTCATTAAAAAGATTGTAACTTGTCATGGTGTGCCGGTGTTTATTATGTTTGATCATGACACACGGTTTACAACTAAATTTTGGAAGAAATTCCATGATATGATAGGGACGAGGTTACATATTAGCACAACTTATCATCCTTAGACGGATGGTCAGTTGGAGAGGATGATTCACATGCTAGAAGATATGCTTCTGGCATGCATCATTGACTTTGGTGGAAGTTAGGATGACCACTTACCGTTAGCTGAGTTGTCATATAACAATAATTATCATGCCAGTAATTGTATGCCCCCTTATGAGATGCTATACAGTAGGAGATATAGGACACCCATCTGTTGGGGTGATATTGGTCAGAAGGAGTTGGGGAGTATTGATGTGATCAAGGCTACGAACGAGAAGCTTGAAAAGATCAAAGCATTTATGAAGGCAGCCAAAGATAGACAGAAGTCGTATGCCGATAAGAGACAAAGACCGATTGAATTCTAGGTGGGTGATAGAGTCATGTTGAAAGTCTTACCTTGGAAGGGTATCATTCGGTTCAGAAAGCGGGGCAAGTTGAGCCCAAGGTACATAGGGCCTTTCCGAATCATTGCTCAAGTAGGAGAGGTGGCCTATAGACTGGAGTTACCAGATGAGTTAAGTGGGATTCACCTGACATTCCATGTATCTCATCTGAGAAAGTGTTTAGCGGACGAGGATATGGTTGTACCACTGGAAGGTATCGAGGTAGAGGAACTGCTCAATTACGTAAAGCAAACCAATGGAGATCATTTATCGTAAGGAGAAGAGGTTAAGGAAATAAAGTATTTCCTCTTGTGCGCGTATAGTGGAAGCATAGGAAAGGAATTGAGTCTACGTGGGAGACTGAAGAGCAGATGAGGTAGCATTACCCATATAAGAGGAATAATAGGTTTCAGGGATGAAACGCATATAAGAGGGGTGGGTAACTCCCGGTTATTTTTTTTAAAAGACAAGAAAGAAAGAATACAAGTGAAGGAAAAGAAATAAAAGCTATAAAACCCAAGTTGAAGGGTTAAAAGTGTCAAAATGACAAAATATTTGAAAAAGTTGGTGAATAAAGCTACATGGCCGCCCATGTTGCCTACTCACAACACTTATTTGGATTTTTGTAGAGAGAGAAAGAGGAGAAATTGAAAACTCTTGGTTTAAGAGAGAAGAACCAGAAAAGATCAAATTCAAGGTAAGAATTCATGGTTTTATGGTGTTTATAATCGGCCTATACCTCGGTTGTATTCTTATATGTGTTTGTGTGTGTTTTGGTAGGTTTTAGGTATTGAACTAATAACATTCGGGTTTAAAGGAAGTCATATTTGAAGTTGCAAGAGGTGAGTTCAAGAACCCCCTTTTACTTGTTTTAATCTGATTTGGGGCTAGAAATGCATGTATGAACATTTTTAAAAAATTGGGTTTTTACCTATACGTTATGTGTGTGTGTGTGAATGCGGGTGGGTTTGATTTTGGGTGTTATATGTTGATATGATGATGCTATGTTCTTGTTTTTTGCTTAGAATGTAAGTTTTGAGCTTAGAACATGTTAGGTGATGATTAGGACTGATTTGGAATGATTTTAGTGTGAATAGACTGTTCATTGCGCCTAAATAGTGGCCCATGCGCCTAATGGTGTAAACTGTCTAAGTGTTCCCATGCGCCCAAAGTTCATGCGCCCCAATAATGTCCATGTGTGACATCCGTCACCAAAAGGTCCTTCTATTGACGTGTTCCGTTATCTTTTCGTTAGTCGGTCATTCCTCACCTTTATGAACTACCTGTGTGGATACACTTGTGCTCTTGTTGTTGCATTGCTGCCACTTAAACCCTTACACATATCACCACCGTCATCATGAAATACACCACTTTTATACAAATTTATTGTTATAAATAAAACCATTTGTAGGTTACAAATACCATTAATTACATTTTTGTCATTAATATAACGAGCC
>BJCM01103021.1:0-16962 GCA_018326385.1 Flaveria bidentis
TGTGACTATGACATGCCATAACTCACATCCTTATCTATTACAAAAAGGATAAAGTACATGAAGTAGAAAGTTTACAGACTCAAGACCTCAATGTATAGTTACCAAAAGCATGGACCTTTTCACCAACTCATGTAAGTTGGTGACCTTACAGAGATGCAGCGGAAAGGTGTCTAGCTTTATGGAAAAGTACATCAAATAAAGCATGTGTCAAAAGTCTTCGGAAGAAATCTATCTTCATGAGTTGAAGCTTCAGAAGACTTTGTCTCTAAGGCTTCAGAAGACTTCATATTTGGCTTTGGAAGATATTGGTATTGGCTTTAGAAGATTTCACACTTAGGATATTTCTATTGCATGTATGAAACTTCCTAAGCATTCTTCTTCATAGTACTTGTGCAACATGCAAGAGAGACTTTGGATGTTTAGGTTGCATCAGCGTTTTCATTAATCTCTACAAACTTGATTCACTTGAATTCCTAAAAGGAAATTAAGTTCCCCCATGGCACTCATTTCAAATATATTCTTCATCAGCTTCTCAAATTCTTCATGGAGCTTTGGATTAGTTGACCTGAAGATAAGGTCATCTACATACACTTAAACCAACATTAACACATTCCTTGTTCCTTTGATGAATAGAGTTCCTGACTTCCTTGATCTTTGGTATTCAAGATGATGAAAGGACATTCAAATGGCTTGAGGAAACCAATAACAAGTCTCCTTTTATGCCACAGTTCATAAGGAGTCTTTCCATAAGTCTTAACCACTAAAACTTTGTTTTGCACATAGCAAGCAGTGTTCACTGCCTCTGCCCAGAAGGTGATGGGCAGTTTAAAGTCAGACAACATGGTTCTTGCTGCTTCAGTTACTGTCCTATTTCTCTTCTCAGTAGCACCATTTTGCTGAGGAGTCCTAGGAGCACTATTTTATCTTGTAATACCTGTTTCATAACAAAATGTATCAAGGATTTGGTTTTTAAATTCAGTTCCCTAATCATATCTTATGGTCTTGACCTTGTGATCAAATTGATTTTCAATTTTCAGAATGAAAATTTTAAGATCTCAGAAGTCTCATCCTTAGTTCTAAGGAAAAAGACCTAACTAAATCTTATGAAGTCATATGTGATCACCAAACAATATAAGGTCCTTCCTAGACTCGTTATACTAGTATGGCCAAAGAGATCTATATGTAACAAGTGTAGGGGAGCAGTGATAGAGTTTCTTTCCTTTGGCTTGTGAGATATATTGTGTTGCTTCTCTTTTAGGCATGCAACACAATGGTCATCACTTGTAAACTTTTTATTTGGCATTCCAGTTATTAAATCATTCTTAATTAATTTTATGTTTTTAAATTTTACATGGTATATTCTTTTATTCCAGAGAAAAGACTAATCACTATTTGCGTTAGATAGAAAGCAAGAAAGTTCTCTTGAAGATGATGTTTCTTGCAAGTCCATCTTATACATGTTCTCTTTCCTGGGGTCTCTAAGCAAGATATGCTCCTAAGGAATGACCACCCCAGGCTTAAAAACAAGGCATGCATGCTTAGTGAAGAGCATGTTGTGTCCCTAATCATAAAATTGGGATACACTCAATAGATTGTACCCAAGCTCCTTAACAAAATTTACCTTCTCAATGCTGAGCTTATCATTTGTGACCATGCCTCTTCCAGTAATGTAACCTCTAGCATCTCCTCCAAAAGCAATTGGCACTCCAATTTTCTCAAGATTTTGAAGTAAGGAGCCATTGCCTGTCATGTGACTAGAACAACCACTATCAATGATCCATACATTCCTATTGGTATTTAGTTGTTCTTGCACAAAATGAGATAGTTACATTTGGAAATCCAAGCCTTGCTGGTATTGGGCTTGCCAAAATAAGTTGAAGACAATGCAACAGTAATTGACCCTATGTTCATGCTTTGAGGATCATCAGTTGTTGTTGATGAAGAACTTTCAGTCACATGGTCTTTATTTGTCTTCCATACCACCTTTGGAAGTTTAGACTTGACCTTCAATACCTCAGAAGTTTTGACAACTTCAGAAATTTTGGAGACTGGACCTTCAGAAGATCTTGCTATCACTACAGTAGGCTTCAGTATTTCGGAAACATTCCTTTCTTCCGAGACCAATTTTTCTTCCGAATGCAAGTTTTCATTTGTCTTCTTCTTCACTTTGGAGCTTCTAAAAGGAAAAGACTTTCCTTCCGAAGCTTGCTTCTTCTTGATTTTCTCAGAAGTTTTCTTCTTGATCATATGGAAAGTACTTTTAGGATTATAGATGCAACTCTTAGCAAGCTGAGAAGTACTGCATGATATAGTCCATTTACTTACTTTTGAGAATCTTCTTCTGAGAGGTAGACTGAACTTGATCACTTTCCATCTCCATCTTCATCTTCACAGATGATGTAGCAAGCTTCTTAGGGTGAGGTCTGCCTTTGGATTTGGATGATTCAGTGTAGCATGGTACACAACTGATTAGCCTTCTTCTTGTCGTTGAGATGATTTAGACAAGAACTAGAACTCCTGGTATTAGAGTTCATAGTTGAGTCTTTAGCCTTTACCACTTCAAATCCTGCTGAGATAAACACTTGTTTCTTCTTAGAGTTAAAAGTGGTCTTGATCTCTTGAGCCTTATTTGACTTTCTCTTACCTTTTCTGATCAAGTTCATTCTCTTAGACTTGGTCATCCTAACTTCTTTTCTCTCATCAGGAGAATAGTGTCCCTTTTTAGGATGATCTTCTACATTCTTCTCAGAGTCATCCTTCCCGATCTCCTCTTCGTTCTCTTCATTCATGGGGTCAATGAGGGGGAGTTCATCTTCACAAATTTCACACCTTAGAGATCTTACAGACAATAGAGTGTGTGGAGGTGCTATCTTAGTACATCCTAGTCCCTACTTATTCTGATAACAAACTATTGCATGCAAGGATGAGTATATGATGTTCTTGAAGGTCTCTTCTTCAAGAAAACATTTTTGCTTTGGCTTTGTTGATCACAAGCTCAACCTAGCATTCAATTAACTTAGTGATGAGATCTTTTATCTGAGTCCTGTAGTTAGTATGTTCATGTTTAAGAGTAGAAATGGTTTTCTCTAAATCTTCTATTTTAAGTTTGTAATCATTTTCAAATCTTTTGAAATCAGATTTTAAAATGTTTAAGGACTCAAGATCAGATCTCATATCTAAGTTATAGGACCTATATCTGTTAACTTTAGCAATACATTTAGGTGTATAAAGATGTTCCAATACCTTGGCTTCTTCATGATTTGCCATTAATGCTAGATTTGGAGATGTATCCTCAACCTGAAAGCTCCAGTCAAAGTCACATTCTTCAACAACAACTGCAGCTTGTTGCCTTGGCTTCTTATTATGGGTGGCTCCATCAGTGTAGTTTGGTCTTGTTTGTGCTTGGCCACCATTTGTTCTTAGTGCCTTGCACTCTCTAGTGTCTTATTTGGTTATAGTTGTAACACTACACTTTGCTTTTGTCCAACTCAAACTTTTCACTGGTTGCATTGCTAAGAAACCTTCTTACTGTCCTTTTGTAGAATTCTTTGCTCTGTGAGTGAGAAAAGCCATCAGCAGGACTATTTCCATGTACTCCAAATCATCTGGATGGATACAGTCCGTGTCTTGAAAGGTGAAGAGAAAGTTTCCTATGCTTTCATTAGTAAACACAAATGCATGTGAAGAGCTTGTCTCTTGGAATGGGCTTCCTTGGGTGTAGCTCTCTCTTGGTATCTCCAGGAAGGTGATAAAAGGACCCTTTTGTGAGTTGTTAGGATAGCAGATGAGATGATGTTGTGGTTCTCTGCAATCCCTTTCAATCACATGAAGGGCTGAACTCTACTGATTGTTAGAGTTACCAAATAGATTTTGCATGTTGATCTCCATCTGGTAACCACTAAGAATGTCATACAACTTTATAAAAGTAATAGTCTTAAGGTTCTTTATTCTCTTGATAAAAACACAATAATATATCCGTTATGTAGGAAGAGAGAAAATGAACTTCCTTACAATGTGCCAGTATTCAAGATTTACTCCAACATCCATTAAAGTATCCACAATCTTAACATACATGAAATATTATTAAGTCATGGTTTCAACTGTCTTGTAGGTGAAGTTCTTAAACTACTGCTTCAAGAGGTCCTTCTTGTTCTTTTTTTGCTCCAGTGGACCCCTCATACATGAGCTTTAGTGCATCCCATAGTTGTTTAGCAGTCTTGCACTTCTTGAAGCCTCTTTATATGGAGTTTGGAAGAGTAGTTTAGAGGGCAGTCATGACTATCTGATCTATATCTATATTTTTTTGTCTTCTTTAGAATAGTCACCTACCTCCTTTGGTATCATACCACCTACAACAGCAATTGAATAGGTGCTTGGTATGTGAGGTCCAAAGACAACAGACTCTCACATCCTAGAGTCTTGAGACTTGATGAAGCCTTCCATTCTCTGGCACCAAGTATCAAAATCTTTAGTAGTGATCAGTGGGGAGTTTTTCATGGTACCGTTTTCTATATCAACCTTTGTGAGAGCTATCATTTGAGATGTTAAGTGTTTTGTGAAACTGAGGGATCTAAGATGTTGAGATCTTACAATCAATAGTCTGGAATGCTTTGATACCAATTGCAGGACACGTTAAGAGAGGTCAATACAATCAGTCTCAAATGAGGAGAGTGTTAGAACACTTAGCAGATCAAATAGGAAACCAGAACAATATTTATGATACTAAGAAAACAAGCAAACAAGGAGACAATACTAAGAACAAGAACATATGAATATGGTTTTCAAGGATAAGGTATATTGCTCTCAAATTCTTTTACAAGTGTTATTAAGCATACATAGAAATACAAGGACCTGAGAGACTTTATACTACAATCTTTCAGTCGACCATACTTTGAAAGCCAACTGAAAATATTAATCTAGACAACAAGATCAATGTAAAGTCAAAAGGCAGATTTGCCTTTTGACTAGTGACTATACCATGTCATAGCTCACAACCTAATATATTACAAAAAGTATAAAAGTACATAAAGTAGAAAGTTACATACTCAAGTCCTCAATGTACATTTGCAAAATCATGGACCTTTTCATCAACTTATGCAAGTTGGTGAGTTTTCAGCGTTGCAACGGAAAGTGGGTCAACTTTATGCAAAGGTACATCCAAGTATAGCATATTCTTGTTTGTCTTCGAAAGAAATCAACCTTCATTTCATTGTCTTCGGAAGAATTTATATTTGGCTTCGGAAGATTTGGTATAGGTTGGGAAGATTTTACATTTAGAATATATTCTGTACGGAGTGTAAAACTTCTCAAGCAATTTCTAATATGTACAAAGTGCATGCATGCAAGAAACACTTTAATTGTTTTGGTTGCATCAGTCTTTATATAAACCTTACAACACTTATTTTTCATTTTTTTTAAATTGACTGAGCCAATAATATTTTAACACTTCAAACTATATCTTTTTAATTTTTTATTAACATACTTAAGGCCTGGATTTTTTTTCTCGTCTATTTGTTTTCCTTATAGAAAAACTAAATAAATAATCTTGTTATTTTTTCTGAATATTTTTATATAAATCTTATTGAAAACGGATTCTTTTAAAAATCTGTAATTTTGAGTATACTTAAAGGATAAAATTTATAATATACTTTTGTTTTTTTTCTTTTATGTTTTTATAAATAAAAAAGGAAAAGTCGCATCTGAGAAGAAAAGTCTCTATAACTTGTTTCCGTATAAAAAATGGGAGATTTCAAAAAAAAGAGGGGGAAGGGATGAGGGTTTTCCCGGGTCAAATTCCGCGGATGACACTTAATTTCTTTTTTATTCAACTTTGGAAACAATAAAAACTATTTGATCTGGGTTTTTTTTGTCATAAGTCTAGAGTATCGTATGATGGTATCCCTCTTTTTTTTCTCGGGTGTCACCTTATCCTCGAGTAGCTTCCTCGGTCCCCACACCATATGACCTTATAGATGGAATTGTTGAGGGATCACCAATAGTAATATCGCAATATATTCCTACGATGGTTGGTTGTTGATACGATGTCAGTGTCACTGATGTGCTTGTGTACAAAATGTTCCACAATGAATCACGAACGAATGTTACGATGAAATCTATAATTAGTTTATTTTAGTTAAAATATAAAAAAGAGAATTTTTTTCAAATATAAATAGAATGTACAAATAAAAAATGCATCGTAAATCAAAAAAATTGTTAGGACCGTGTACGGGACGGAGTACTAACTGATTTACGTGTATACCAATTTAAATAGTGCGGAATCCTATTTGATTGGTGATCCAATCAATGAGAACGCACGTAGAATCGATCTTAGATTGAATCTAAACGTTAAGAACGTTTGCAAATCGATTTAGTGCGATCTATGAACTTGGAACAGGTTCTAAGAAATCTCTGGACGGCTAGGGTACGATTTAGTACGTAGGTATTCAAAGTGTTTCGTTTTTCTACGAATTAAGTGGTATTTATAGGTTAGGGTTTCTCATTCGTGCGACTGAATCATTAGCATGGTTCAGTCGTGCGACTGAGTCATGCGTTTGATCCATTCGCACGACTGATGGTTCAGTCGTGTGATTGAGCCAATCTTATGTCTCAATCGTGCGACTAGTCCAGTCTCCTGGTTCAGTCGTACGACTGGTTCATTAGCATGAAGTTGTTCAAGCGTATGGTCCATTAGCATGGGCCATTCGCATGACAACTTTATACGACTAAGTTTGAATATGTTTCTCAAACATTACTTTACTAAGATCTATTCAAACAACTACAAACCTATATAGTTAGTTCAATATGCGTTAATAAATAATAAACATTTAAACATACACTGAAACATTTAACATTAAGATCATTAATCACATATTCTGTTTCATTCAACTCATATATTTCATTTACATTTAGGATATGACAGACATATTACATTAAGATCGTAAACTAGGTACATATGTATCAACAAAAATAATCACCAAAGGTACCATCTCCCACACCTTAATTCCACCATTGTTGATGCTCAGGATCGAATATTGACAAGGAGACATGTATATGTGCTCATTTGAGATGCACTGATTCTGATACCATCAATTCTAGCATGATGGTTACCATCAAATTGTCAAAGAGGATATAACCTATTTTACTATTTATGTTTGTGTTTATATGTTTGAAAGATGTTGTCGAATTATGGCAAGTTATTGTTGCTATATGTAGTATTAATTTTTCAACGGATTAGCCGGTCGGGTATATTGAGTTTTTTACTAAAATGGTGTTGTTAGAAATTTTATTTACCAAAATAGATGTTTAGAAATTATTTACTAAAATGAGTATTTATTAAAAACTTTATTTTCTCACTCATAATCTTATTGGATAAAAAAAGTTTTTATAACTAAATAATGTTATTTAAAAAGGGTTAAATAAAAAGTTTCAAAAAAACCAAATTTTTTTAACCTGTGAATTTAAAAAAAGATTATTTTAAATGTTTTTAGCTCTTCGTAAATGTTTTCTTAAAACTATTTTTAAATGCAAATATTATATAGTACAAACAAGTATAATATATGCATCACACATTTTGTTTTAAATCCATAAGTATTTTATAAAATAACTAATGGATATGTCATAGTTTAAAAATGTTTTTCTATAAATTTTTATAGTTTTTTTATAAACGTTATGTGATGTTTGTACTCTTTTTATCAATAATTCTTATGATTTCTTTGAAAAATTACAAACATTTTCTATAACTTTTGAACATATACACATTTTTAACACATTTGTAATTAATTAATTTAATCGGAAATATACATGTTTTTAAAAATTGATTTATCATGATCACACAAAAAAATCAAATGTTATATCTTTTAAATTTTGAACATGTATTGATTTCCAAATCTTATTTTGTATTCAGGTATCACAGTAAATATTTAACATTACAAATTTAAGTTATTGGTACTTTATATATTTAAATGAATATGTGAAAAAATAGATATTTAATAAAATTTGGCATAACAATAGTAGATAAAAAGAATTTTATATGTCTCAAATATTAATCTCAGTTTTTTACATTGAAAAGGGTTTTAAAAAACATTTGTGAAGAATTAAAAAAACATTTTATTTTAAAAAAACGGGAGGTACAAAAAAAAGGATTAGGGTTTATAAAAGGTTTCCATTTAACCCTTTTAAATACCATTATTAAATTAAACTAGAACTTTTTTTGTCCAATAATATTATGATCAAGTGAGAAAAAGGAAAGTTTTTAAAGAAATACCTATTTTGATAAATATTTTTCAAAACACTTATTTTGATAAATAAAATTTGTAAAAATACCATTTTAGAAAAAAACTCTTGATATGTTGCACTCTTTGAGAAACGATGTTAAAGGCCTGGACGATAATTCTATCTGAAATTTTATTATATATTATCAAGAAGGATTACTGATGTGGGTCCAAGTATGGATGAGCAAGCTTTAGCCTTTTTGGAAGTTCAAGATCGCTTATCAAAAGGGGCTTCACTAAAACGATCATAACTTGGGCTAGAAGTCTCCGTTTTGGGCCTGTGACCAGTCAAAACGACCGTCGGAGCGAGGAGCCCGTTTATGTTTTGTGGCCCATTCGACTTTTGCTTTGTTTCTTTATATGTTTGTAAGAGATGGGTGAAAGGATTATTGAAATTTATGAAAAAATTGTTTTCTCTCTATCACCGTGTGTGTTAGTGTAACCCTGATTATTGGTATTTTTTGTGAATCAACGATAGTTAGAAGGATTGTTCCTGGTATTCTCGTTGAATCAACAGGTTCACTTATCTATCTCTCTGTTTCCGACTGCATCAATTACCCAGGGCTAGTTTGTGGGAAGTCTATCCCCTTGCACAACAACCAAATTATATGAGTTTACCATTGTTGATGGGTTGTTAGTAATTTAGTTGTTGATAATCGTATAGCAATGTTCATTTTTATACAAAAATCAAGGAAGTAGGTTTTAACTTCAAATTTCCGTATTTTTTGTGATAATAGACAATTGAGTATCGCATCTCGTTCTCTATAATTTTATGATTAGTGTAATCATTATATTATATCAAATGGTTGTGAGTGGAGGAGAAAGAAACATTATTGTTTTTATATGTATATTTGGTAATACATTGTTTAACCCTTTATATTTTTTTAATATTTTTAAAAATTAGTTGTGAATGAATGATAGAGAAAATATAATGATAAATAGAATATGAATGCTAACATTTTAAAAATACTTTATATTTTATAGAAGTATACATAATACATCTTGATACATGTTAGAAATATATGAGATATCAAAACCACAACATTGAATCGTTGTTTTTTATAGATCGATACAAAGATATTAGACACGTAACATGTCTTTCTTGAAATCGATATAAATAAAACCAGGATACATAGTCGGGTGACATGTAAAGTAGTTTCTATCTACATTTCCAAAAACACATGCCTTCACATGGATTATTCCTAAAACAAATTAAAAGGATAAGAAGCATCTCTTTGTATAAATAGGAGCACAAGCATGTGAGTTGCAGCTACTCATAGAGTTTAGAGGAAACAAGAACCACTGTTTCTATCTTTTATTTCCAAAAATCTTTATAAAAAAATACAAAAAAATGGCATGCTTAAACATGCAAATGAATGAGCAACAACAAGGTGGGTTCTTGGGGCCAAGAATCTCATTCTCAAATGATTTTGTTGACACCCAACAAACAACATCATCAAACTTGAAGAACAACACTTATAGAGAAGCTCCTGTTTCTTCTGAATTTGAGTTTTCTGTACCTTCTTTAGCTTCAAACTCTGCTGATGAACTCTTCTTCAAAACCAAGATTCTGCCATTGAAACAGAAGCTGAATGTCACAACACTCAGGGATGAGCTTCTTGCACCTAATGATGATGATGATGATGACATCTTCTTCCCAAAAAGCTCAGGGTGGTGGAGATTTGGAAAAAGTCAAAGCCAGAGTCAAAGTCAAAGTGTGAATCTGAATCACATTGGCTCTTTGGCTGCAAAGAAAGGTGATCATAAGAATCATGGTGGTTTGGACACCATTGATGAAACAAATCAATATATCAGGTTAGTTATTACTGATTATTTAGTATAAAGTGTTTCTAGATTTCATATACTATCACATGTATCATTTCAAACACTCCCATACTGTGCTTTGTTTCACCTAATAAACAAAGAAAACATTATTTGTTAGATATGATTTACTTTAATATGATTAACTAGTCTCTCTTCTCAAATGAATATAATTGTTGCATCACGTTAAATATACAACGTACATTGGGCTTAACGTATTCTTTTCTATTTTACTTGTGGCATCTCTAAAACTTAATAACTTATTACATCATTAAAATTCTTCTACTTATATATATACCAAAAGACAAAAAAGATTTACTTTTTTTTTATTTTTTAAAGAAGTACAATGAAAATATAAAGAGTACGTGTAACCAACTCTTATAACAAACGTAGTAGTTATGTTGATCATGGCGATCTTGGATTCATAAACCAAATTTAATAAACGTGTTGTTTTTGCAGGAAATGATTGTTGTGATTGGTGCATGGTGAACGATGATGGTGGAATTTTGTTTTCAGTTTTCCATTTTATTTATTTTTGTTTAAGTTATGAGGTTATTTTGGAGAGTTTTTAGGGCTTTGAATTCGGTCATAGATGTTTAGATTTGTACGTGTGTATTCATTTAGATCTACCTATGTTATGATTGTAGTTTTTAAGTTATTTTCAGTTATCGACACTTTTTTGTATAGAATTTGGTTGGCAAGTTAATTATTTGTTTTCATGTTAAAAGATGTATTATTGTTATCAGCTTTTTGTACATCTTGTTTATTCTAAGTAAATAAATACTCATATGTCACACAAGCAAGACTTTACCTCCATAGTCCTGGATATACGTACACAAATTCCGTATAATCGACTATATGTTCATATATCATCATACATGTTACGGAAATTATTAAGAAAATAAAGTATACACCCGTCATAAATTTCATGTATAGATACAAAAAGTAGAACGTTAATCATGTTAACGTTTAAACGTTTCAAGACATTACAAGTGATAGGTGTATGTATATAAATTAGTTATGCGAATTCTTTTTCCGTATCTCATGGCTCTAGAAGTTAAACAGGCCTGTTGGATTGGCTAAAAGTACATCACTCCTACTAATTTTACGGAATGTACCGTCACGCCTTATTAAATTCGTTATATTTATCTCTTTAGTTTTACTCAAATGGAGAGAGGATAACTTACGTTTACCAGACCTCATTTGTTTGATACAGACACTGACACGAAGAAGATGTATAAAAAATGATTACTGTCACAAATCTTGTTGTACTTCACATGAAGAAAATATATTAATGGGAAAAAAGAAGTAGAATCAGTTCAGATCTCAATTTGAATAGTCAACACCCTTAAAGAAAATAATAACTGATCCTTAAAGATTGTTGCTTCTTTCAGCATCCAGGAAATTACTAGGAAGCTGGCATTTTTCTTCTTACAAGAAAACGTATACTAAACAAATCTTGAATACAACTGTTAGATCATAAATGGTGCAATAAATATAGACACTTGTAAACTGTTTTGGATCTAAAATGATATCTCACCTATGACCTATCTTATGGTGAAGGCAAAAGGTTGATGGTTTTTTCAATCTTGAATTACATTGGATTATCATGACACGTTCTTTGAAAAAGGATACGATTTGAGACAATGCAAGTTGATTATGGGTTCATTTGGATGTACACAAATTATAAATGGCAAATACCATAATAAAATTAACATATATTTATTTTATTTCTTTCACAAAAGTTTTTGTATAATTTTATGCATTAAAAAACAAACATACTTTTTTATTTTGTTTCATAAAATTCATTCAACAATTTTTGCACATAAAAACTCAACATATTTTCTTTTTGCTCACACAAAAACCTCTCAACAAATATTCGCACATTAACTTCATTGTTATAACTTAAATGAGTCGAGCTCAACCTTTCATAATTTAAACGATCTGAGCTCAGGATCCTATCACTTAAACGACCCACGTGTAGGGGAAAAAATGCACACAAACAATACAATCGTTGTAAGAGTTATTTTAATTTATTTTTAGAATTTGCTTTAAATTAAAAACTAGAATGACTTTTATGTGTAAATAATTGTTGTGAGATTTTTTTGTAGAAAAATAGAAAATATATTGGTTTTTTATGTGTAAAATTTTTTTATGAACTTTTATAAGACAAAACAAAAACTATGTTAGTTTTTTACGTATAAAAGATTATACAAAAACTTTTGTAAGAAATAATTATAAATACGTTGGTTTTTATGGTAGTTACCCATTTATAAAAGGGTATATTTGAGTCATTTAAATTACATGATAGGTGAAAATATATTACTGTAATAAAACAAGGTTATTTAACATCAAACAAAATGAGTTAACATCACCCACAACCATTATTTGACACCACCATCACTATCCCTACAACTATTGCCTTCAACTTAAAAATAAATATCACGAGTGAACTCAAACAACCTATTCAAACCTATCTGACCCATCCATTTTAGCAGCCTTAGTACTATTTTCTAGCAAACTCTTTAAATCAATGTATTCTATTCAAACATATATGTAATTGCGATAGTTAATTCCTCAAACTTTTGAATTGAGTTCTTCTGTTTGGTCCATAACAGTAGTATTTGAGTCAAACACGAAGTGGTGGCCCACAGAATGATGGCCTGGAGAGAGCAAGTCGTGACCAACGAGGACGTTGGCCCTTGAGGAGTAAATGTATGGACTAAAACCATTGTAAGGTGTGAGACTTGTCAAACATCGGTTGTATGGGGCATTAGCATTTTTATAGAAGACTGACTAAAGTTTCTTGCTTTTTGTTTATTCTTGATTACATCTCTAACCCCATAGAGCTTTTATTAATAACCCTCCTCTCATCTTCTGCTTCTCTTACTCATTATTTTTTGCTTCCAAAAGCTTGTTTGATTCAAACGAAAGTCCAACAAGCTAACTAATCTGCGCTCCTAAAAACCCAGACTTTCATACCCATTTCTTCAAGGACTTCAAGGGTTTTTTGCCAAGCGTTAAAACCATCACAAGCAATGTTGACTTTACTAACAACATGTTATGGCATCCAATATTGTTCCCCTTCTACTTAACCAATAATCCCCTTATACAGGGAAAAGATACATGGAGATAAGTCACGTAAGAGATAAACACAAAGCATAACAAACTATCTAGAGATATATAATAATATGATGTTTATCTAATATTCCCTCGCAGTTTGAGCGGTAGATGAACGAACGCTCAAACTGGACCGAAACTGTTGATGTAAGTGGCGTGGAAGTCCTTTTGTGAAGATATCCGCATATTGTAATGAGGAAGGAATATGAAGCACCCGTATGTGTCCTAGTCGATCCTTCTCGCGCACAAAATGTATATCGATCTCAAGTTGTTTCATGCATTGGTGTTGTACCTGATTTTCGGATAGGTACACAGCGGAAACATTGTTACAATAGACAATAGTAGCCTAATGTAAAGGAACATGTAACTCAAATAGCAAATTTCGTAACCATGTAGCTTCAGACACAACATTTGCCACCCCTCAATACTCTGCTTTGACACCGGAACGAGAGATGGTTGGTTGTCTCTTTGATGACAAGAAACAAGATTATCACCTAGAAACACGAAGTATCTAGATGTGGACCGGTGAGAATCTGGACACCCTCCCCAATTAGTTAGAGTAGGCTGTTAGGTACGAGAGGGAGAGGCTACTAACTGTAAACCATAGTCAATGGTGCGCTGCAAATATCAAAGAATGTGTTTCATGAACTGAAAATATGGTTCCCGAGGAGCATGCATGAAAAGACAAACTTGTTGAACTACATAAATAATATCAGGCCTTATAAATGTGAGATATTGTAAAGCACCCACAAGTGTGCGATATAAAGTACCATCGGGAAGTAAGTCCCCCTCGAAAGCGCTTAACTTAGTGGATGTATCTACGGGAGTGGTGCACAGCTTACAAGAAGCCATGGATGTGCGCTGCAGTATTTCACGAGTGTTAGTTGCTTGGGACAAAAATAGGCCATGTTGGTCTCTTGTTGCTGTAATACCCAGAAAATGATAAATGTCACCTAGATCAGTCATAGCAAACTCTAGAGATAAAGTGGTGATTATGTTACGCAACAACCTTGTATCAAAAGTGGTAAGGAAGATGTCATCCACGTATAATAAAAGACAAGCAGTATGCTTCCCGTGGTGATAAATAAATAAAGATGAATCACATAAGTTGTTGCGAAAACCATGTGAATTAATGTAGGTAGCAAAACGGGTGTACCACACCCTAGGCACCTGCTTAATACCATAAAACGACTTGCGTAATCGACATACATGAGTTGGACGGCAGGAATCAACGAACCTCGATGGCTGGTGCTTGAATACCGTTTCTTTAAGTGTGCCATGAAGAAAGGCATTCTTAACGTCTAACTGATTGATTAGCCACGACTGAGAAAAGGCAAGGCTCTAACAGTCTATATGGTAGCCGGTTTGACAACCTAACTAAGTATGTCATGGCAATCAATACCCAAGGTCTAATACTTACCATTAGCCACCAAACAAGCCTTATACCGATCAAGGGTGTCATCCGATTTAAACTTGTGATGGAATAACTGAATGCAACTAACTACTGGGTATTGACCGGTCGTGGAACTAGTTCTCATATCTCGTTCGCCTATAAGGCTCTAAATTCGTCTTCCATGGATAATCACCAATTAGGGTCCGACCATGCTTGGGTGTATGATTTATGAATCAAGGAGGGAAAGGGGGAAGTGGTGGTATGAAGGGTGAGACGGGTGGTCGGTTTGGATATGTCGAACTTGGATTTGGTTTGCATTGGATGAGAGAATTCGGGGGAGGGTTTGGAGGTTGGTTGGGGTTGGATCGAGATGGGGCAGTAGTTGAGGGGGGCCGCAGGTCGGGTGCTAGGGGTGTGGTTGGTTGTTTTAGTACGGTGGGAGTATGTCTAAAAGGGGGTTTGGTGGGTGGTAGTAGAGGTTGGAGTTAGTGGTGACGAGGAGGAGGAATAGTAGAGGTGGTTATGGAGCTAAGGTTCGTGTGAGAAGAGGTTGAGAAGTGTAGTGGAAGTGGATCGTTAAGGAAGGAATAAGAGGGTGGTTGTGGGATAGTGGTAAACAAGAAGGATTGTTCGTCAAAGGTTACTTGGAGAGAGAGATAAACCCTATCGTTGGATGGGTCAAAGCATCGGTAGCTACAGGACCGGTGAAGGGGGTCACTTACAACACAACAGCACAAAGAGGAGATTAACCAAACTTAATCAAACAGTAAGACTGGATTAACCACAAGTTTGACACTAAGAACACAAGTAATAAGTAAGAGAAAAAACAAGAGAACACAAGTGTTTGGTTTTTGTAACATCACGTATTTTTCCATTAATAGAAAGTTAACTACGTTTATTCTTACAAGGGTAATTATTGTCCATTATGAAACTCATGTGTTATTTATGCTTATTTGTAATTTGTCTTTAACCCTTAATATAAAATCTAAAAATATAACTATTAACTTAAATAATAATAATGATGATAATTATAACAAAATTAATAACTAAAATAAATAATGAAAGCATTATTAATAAAATTAATAAAGATAATTGTCGAAATAATAAAACTAATAATAAGATTACTACTAATAATAATTTGTGAAAATTTTAAACTTGTAAGAGTTAAAAACTTAAAATAATTAACTTAGGGGGGTTAGTTGTTATTTTTAAAACTTAAAATAAAGGTTTTATGCATAAAATGATAACTTTTGAAACTACAGGGGGTAATTTTGTAATTAATTAAAAACCCAAACCACCCGCCCCTATCCCTTGCGTTTTTTCGGCCACAACTCCGGCCACCCTCCGGCCGGAGTCTGGTGGTCCTAAAATTCCCTTTTTCTTCGAATTGAAACCCCCAAAACCATGCCAACCGTTTCCTGTACTCGAATCGAACGCGGTTAACTACTTTAATTGGGTTTTAACATCGGTTACAAAGCCTATTCGACCGAGTAACCGAGGGTCTTTAAACTCATAGTCGTTCAAACATTAAAGTACAATAATAATCGAATTAACTTAACATAAACAATCGTCTATCCATTCCTAACGTTGTAATCAAGCTAATTTCTCCTGAGAAACACACAACCATTGAATTCGAGTATCACTTTCATCGTAAACCTGCAACTCGAACAAAGACTACCTTCCGAGCATTATTGATTTCAATTGATAGAGGGCTTTGGTTCACCTAGGCCTTTAGATGCTTTCTGCAAAACGAATTTGACTATCGTGCACATTTTCATCGTGAACCGACTTCGACCAAGGCGCAATGTGTTCTTCATTTGTTCTTATAGTGGTCAACTTCGAATCCGGTAATTAAACGCTGCTATATACTCGTTTTCATATAGAGAACAAAAGCCCTATGGGAATTCTGTATAACAACATCGAATACGTGTCAATTTGGGGGATTTCGAATTAGGGTTCATAGGTTAATTGGGGATTTGTTTCGTGTTATGGTTTAAAACTATTATGAACCGAAGCCTATCAAGGCCAAGGCCTTGGTTCACTGGTTATACACTTGGAGTCCAACATTGAGGTCCTAGGTTCGAACCTGGGCCCCTTCAACTTTCATTTTTGGGCTGATTTAGCTTTGTTTTAAATTCAAAATTTTTTTTAATCTTTTATAAAAAATAATTTGTGAACTTGTTAAATTTTTAATGACACCATATTATTTTCTGCAATTTATTTCATAAAAACATTTTAATACTTTTATTAAATATTTTAGACAATAATTTATTTAGTTTATGTTCTTATAAATAGACTTTAAATAATGTCTTAAATCACCAAATTATATATTGTTCAAATATTATCTATATATATTAA
>BJCM01103061.1:0-18423 GCA_018326385.1 Flaveria bidentis
AACGAGGGCTCCGGGCGGTTGGTGAACGCCCTGGCGGGTCGGGAGAGACTGACACTGATCCCATATTTGCTCCCGATCAGCCAAGCCGTGTTCTAGGAGGAGCATCCTCCTCGAAAGGATCGAGGAAGAAAAGGATGGCTCAGCCCCACGGCTTGAAGAAGAAGAAGAGAAGACTAACCTTCATCACCACCACCACTACTACACCCACCACCACTACTCCACCCATCACCACTACTCCACCTACCACCTCTACAGCCACATCATCTGCCACCACATCTTCCACACCCACACCACCACCAGCTTCATCTATATTATCCCCAATCTTCACCCCTACTACCATACCACCCACCATTACTACCACACCCTCTACCACCACTACCATACCACCCACCATCACTACCACACCTCCACCCTCCACTACTACCGCCATACCTCCCCCAGTTATACCTATACCACCCCCACTCTTCACCACTGCCACCACCATCACCACTAGCCACCATGTCAGTCCGTCATCATACCCCTCCTATACATCTGGATCACCTCTACCTCCCAGTGGGGTAGAGGAATAGCTCTCGGAACTTAACCGTATGGTGCTAAGGCTGTTAGCTGCAGACGACGAGAAGACTGCTCAGATACGTCAGCTAGTAGACCTTACTGCTGCCCAATCTCTACAGAGATCTCAACAGGCCCAGCTGATGGATGCACAGCGTGTAGAGATGTCCCAACTCCGGGAGCAGCATGCCCAATCAGCTAAAAGGATCGAGGAGTTGGAGACCACCAACAAGACCATCATGCTGCGGCTCAAGGGATCCAAGGAAGAGCCCTTAAAGATCAAGGAAGGAGATGGAGATGACAGTGATGATGACAGTGATAACGAAGATGATGATGGTGATGACATTGAGGATGATACTGATGTTGGTGGTGATGCTGGAGATGATGAGGTTGATGATGATGAAGATGACACATCTGCTACGGGTGCCATACCTGCAAGTGAGAGGAGGACGAAGAAAGCATAAGATCAATGTGCCTCCACAACCACCCCGTCAGCAGAAAAGCACATGATACAGGATAAGAGTAATACCTAGTTGTTTATGTTATTTAAATCTTGTGTATTTGAATCGTGTATCAAGTTAATGTAATGAATTTTTATATTAAATGTTAATGTTTCGGTTTTGAATATTAACTAATGATTGCTGTGTTGAATGTCTAAATAAATTAGATCCAAACTTTCAGAGGGATGAATATGATGTTGCTCCCTACCAACAAATCAAGACTCAGCTCACGATGATTCTTGATCTGCAGGGTATAGTCAGGAGATCTATAATGTATACTCTTAAAGAAAGAGAAATCATTCACAATCTCACTGACGAGAAAATCGCAGAAATGTTCAAACTGAATGTTGTTGAGATCGTGAAAGACGCTCCGACAGTGCACGTGGAAAGTGACGATGAGCTTCATGATGTCGACGAGATTGAGATTGAAGATGTCATTGCAAAACACTATCCAGAGTACACTGACAACGAGGGAAATGTCATTCCTAATCTGGGAGACACTCTTGTCAGTGACACTTTTGAGACTCTGGATAAAACGGAACAAGAGTCGGAAAAGAATAAGGAGCAGGCCTAAGCCTCAGACTCCGAAGTCAACATCAAAAAAGGCTGAATGGGCAGCGTGTTTTGAAGAAATAAGAGCCCAATGCAGTGCTACAACGTCAACTGTCTACACCAAGCTTTATAAAGTAAAGAAACATCACAAGGTGTCAGGCAAGATCATAGTATGGGCACATTTTGAAGATCTCAACGTTTACGCTATTAAACGTGAGAAGGGTATTGAGTACTTCAGATTCTCACACGATCTGAAGTCTCTTCTAGGTTTTGAGCTTAACTAGTTAGCAAAATTGAAATTGCTATACGCTGACCCTCGTAAGATGTCAGGCTGGTTTGAAGCAACTCTAAAGAGAGAGTACCACACCAGATGGATCAACTTCAAACCTCAACAACCAACGAGGTACATCAAACGATCTGAAGTTGACGCCATAACTAGCAAGCCAAAGATAGGGCTGAAGTGGAGTCCACCACGCACAATGTCAAGAATCCCTCTCAGGGAAATGCTACAGGACTTCACTCCACACTTTAAGTGGTGGTAATACGATTGGAGAACATGAGAGGCAGTTATAGTCTTGAACAGAATTGGTAAAATGGAAACCATTAGGGTGTTTGACTCGATGTGGCTTACCAACTTGTCTGCAAATGATGTTTATATATTATACAAGTGGCCACTGTTCTATGACTCACAAAATATTGTACAACCTTTACAATTTCAGAATGTGATACGACTCTGTTTTGCTTTCGAGATAAATACAGGAGTCACTAGAGAAGCAAAGTACAAGAAGTTTGAGGAAATTATGAAAGATGTAAGACAATAGATAGATCTAGGTCCAAGGGGGAGTTTGTTGATACATATGTACCTAGATCTTGATCTTAATATAATAGGTCTTGAATGTCTTACACTGATGTAATATTGGGTACTTAATGAAATGAGAATATTTGATTATGATTTATAATGTTAATATTTCATTAATGAGTTGTGAAACGCATATTGACTTGATTATATAGGTTGTGGTTGGTTGAATTAATATAAATAATGTTATGACATTTAATACATTCAAACTTAATAACATGAAGTTATCATGCGAATGACCATGCTAATGGACCATACGCATGAACAACTTCATGCGAATGACTCAGTCGCACGACTGAACCAGGAGACTAGATCAGTCGTATGATTGTCACATAAGAATGGCTCAGTCGCACGATTGAACACTCATTCATGCGAATGGACCAACCGTATGACTCAATCGCACGACTGAACCATGCTAATGGTTCAGTCGCCCGAATGAGCAACCCTAACCTATAAATACCACCTAATTCGTGAAAAAACGCAAGCATTGAATACACTTCGACTCCAGACGTAGCCTAGCCGTCCAGAAGCCTCTAAGTTCATACTCCAAGTTCATAGAACGCTATAGATCGATTTCTAATCGATTCTTGACGTTAGATTCAATACATAATTGTGTTTACGTGCGTTCTCACTGATTGGATCGCTAATCAAATAGGATTCCGCACTATTTGGTTTGGTTTACACGTTAATCACTCGGTATTTCGTTCAAATACCTAATCCTAACACCCTTTTAGCAGCCCAAATGCGATTTTGAAGCTATTCTAGCCCTATTCTTGCAATATGTGTTCTATCTCAAAAATCACGCAATTGTACTTGTTTTAATCTTGTCTAAGTTGTATCCAATTGATTTATTCTGATGAACCAATAAATAATTTTGATCTAAAAGTATCCTACATGACTCTCAAATAATCTGAGTTATTAAATTTGGATTTTTCACAAAGATCAAAATTATCTATTATTAAAGATGACAGAAGGTGAATATGCAAGGGACATGACATCTAAATTAGTAGAATTGGACAAGTTTAAATGACAAGACTTTGAAGATGGCAGAAGAAAATTTACTTCACGTTGATTACTCTAAAAATTATCTACGTTTGAGGTACCCCATGCTAGAACTGATCAAATATGAAACCTGCATTAAGAAGGAGGCTATGCTAGTGGGAGAACAATGACTACATTTGTTATTATTATATCTTAAACTGTATGTCTAACTCCATGTTTTATATCTATCAAAATGTTATATATGGAAAATTATGGAATTCCTTTGAATTCGAATACATGGATGAAAATGCCTTAGCAAGAAGTTTAAGGTTAGTTATTTTATAAATTACAAGATTGTGGATTTAGGGTCAGTCATACACTATTTGCTCAATATGATATGAAGATAGATGAATGCATTTCGCTTTCTAATGTCATTGTTAAATTGTCTCCTTCTAGGAAAAAATTCAAACATACTTTGAAACATAAGAACGAGAAATTAAATATGATCCAACTAGATAGTCTGTTCAAAACTAAAAGATCTTTCGAGGCTCATGGCTCAAGAAGGTGACTAAATTAAAGACAAGAATATGGTTGGGCCTTCACAAGTACGTAACATGGTGGAAGAAGGTGAATCATATAAGAATTCTAACAAGCTTAAAGACATAGTATATTTGTTGGATTTGGTTATCTATGTAATGTTATATTTAAGTTGAATTTGGATGTTTCTTTTGGAAATAAATCTGTTTGTATAGATTCAAGTAGTTCTATTAATAACTTAAAAACTCATAATCATGACATGCAAGATTAGGCCATGTTTACTAGAAAAGATTAGAATATATATCAATAAGGAGATTAATAACCGCCTTTAATATGAACAATAAAAATGCAAAATGTGTATGTTACTTAAAATAATTAGACAACCTTTTAAGATATTACAAGAAAAACTATGATCTTAGATCTTATAAATAATGATTTAGGTTACTTGCATGCTACACTATCATGAGGTAATAAATAAATGTTATTATTTTCATTAAAAATATTTCTAGATATTGTTATAATTGTTTGTTACATACTAAGCATAAAGCTCTTAATAAATTTAAAATTTATAAACAAAAGGTAAAGCTTCATTAAAGTTGGTTGATCAAAAATCTTTGTACTGATAAATGTAGTGAGTGTTATAATGCAGTGTACAACCTTTTCTTTGCCCTCTTGTTTTTTCATAAGTAATCGATGTATGGTATGTTTTGGTGATTTTAGTTCCATTTAGCTATTTTCATAAAAGTAGATTTAGTTTATGACTTAATTTATGACTAAAGAAGAAATTATAATGAAACATCAAACAAGTTGGTAAATGTAAAGTATGCAATTAATTGATGATCTTGTAATTTTTGGTGTAATGGACCATGATGGTATCAATGGGCGAAGCCCATTGAACAACAAGGAGGGTAGTGCCCCTAGTTTAATTAGGAAGGTCCTAGAAACTACAACCTCTAGTGGAGTCCAAGGAGTAACGTCCCTTGTTAGGGGTTAAGCATAATCTTCAGAAGCAAGATTGTACTTCGAAAGAGTAGTATTTCAAAAGTATATTTGTTATTCAGAAGCAAGTTTACTCTTCGGAAGTGAGTAATTTGATTTAGATATTTCAGATGAAATCTTTACTACTTGGAGGAAAGTGTTTGCTTTTGAGGTAGTTATGCAAAATTGAACCGATTGCAACTAATTGTCAAATTGTTTTCCAACAAATGAGACAATTGGTGGGGTTTATTTCTTATTATATAAAACAATCTATGGTCATACGAATATATACATGTTCTTTCTTGAATCTCTTACTCTTTTTTGATCAATTATTAAATACCCAGTAAATATTTTAATCTGATTACAAATTCATGTGATTAGCAAAAAAATCTAGACAATCGACAAACACTCAAAACTAACAGCATAAAATTCTCTTTTACTTATAATACATGGCTTTTCCTTATGTATGTATGATGAAGCATAATACCGTAACATAGGATTCTTATATCCGCTCCCTTGAAACTATGAAGTCTCATACTCTCATTTTATTTCCTTTGGGCTTTTTAATCCATTTATAGGTGTTGCATGGAGGGATGATCTAGGTTTTCATGCATGCGCAAGAAACACAAAAGAACAAGAACAATTCATCCATGTATATAATATATACATACTACATGCATACATAATGCAAAAACTTTTACAAACAAGAGAATACGAAAAACAAAAAGAAAGTCTCCGCTACATTTATTGTGTTCTAAAAAGGGCTGAATTGTCTGGTACTATTTTTCTTGAACTCATCTCAAATATCATATACTTGAAAACCTCTATGTGTGTGTTTTCATATTGTTTTTGTAATCATCACACAGTTGGATTATTGTTGTGTAATTTATAAGAGTTTTAACATTGTTGTATTATTTCCAATACCCAAACATCAAATAAATCTTTTCAAGGACAATGTAACTCTAATTTATTTGCAGTGATTGTTTGTGGAGGTATTTGAAGTAAACCTCCGAAGAGCCCAGTACTATATATTTATAAAAAAAACTCATGTTAACCTTTAATGGGATTTGGTGGAGTATATAGCATCTTTCAAGACCTAAAAGCAATCATAAAA
The DNA here is from genome assembly GCA_018326385.1 of Flaveria bidentis. Taxonomy (NCBI): domain Eukaryota; kingdom Viridiplantae; phylum Streptophyta; class Magnoliopsida; order Asterales; family Asteraceae; genus Flaveria; species Flaveria bidentis. Next base: position 6,071 of record BJCM01103061.1, read on the forward strand.
TATAAAAAAGACTCATGTTAACCTTAACCTCCACTTTTTGAGGGACCTGACTTGGTGGGGAGTGTAAGTCAACAAGTTCTTCTTTTTTAATCTTCTGCTTGATCATCCTAATATGTTTATCCATAGTGAATAGAGAAATCAACATTTTAGGGACAAGGGTTGTTTCTAAACCAAAGAAACCAACAATTGGCTTCTTCAAATTTTTAAAAATACCGGACTTCATCTGTCCCAATTTAATAACATTACCTGTTTTTCTCAACTGTGAGCCTAGTTCACAGTTGAGAATGTGTTGAACATATCTAGAAAACATGTAATATTCTAAGGAGTTCAAGTTAGCAAGCAAATTTATATAAACAAACTGAGAGTACCTGAACTTGATCCCTTGAACTATCCCATGCACTATAAATGAGAGATCTTCAAGAATCTGGTCCCAGTCCCCATGCTTGTTGGACTAGCTATGGATGACTACATGAAGTATGTACCTCCATTGGGAGTAGACCGTCCCTTTCCTAAAGGTCTTGACAGAGAAATCTCCTTCATAGCTCATCTGCTGGAAGGATTGGTTAAAAAATTCTTTAGGAAAGGACAATTCACCTTCCTCATCATCCAGCTGAAGGGGGGTGTTGATGATGGTCGGAGTAATGAAGATTGTCCTCTCCTGCATTGTAGCAGACAGTGCCTTCTCCTCATTCATAATGACCTCTTAACTGGTCTTTCAAAAATCAAGCAGATGGTCCTCATAGAGAACATGATCAATGGTAAGGGAGGTGGAATAGTTGGATAGAGCCAAAAACTGACAAACCTCTGAGAAATGAGGATCTTTCTCAAAGTGCAACAAAGCATCCTGATTGTGTTGCCTATGTAACTGTATGGAGAAGTTTGGGTCATTTCTGCGGTTAAGGATGGCCATTTTAGAAAGCTTTGAGGTGAAGGAAATGAAGAACAAAGGCAGTTTCAAAGAATTTTGGGAATTTAGGTTTAGGAGTAAATGAAGATCATAAGGAAAAAGGGAGAACTGTTGGGTTTATATATGAAATGGATCTCAAACAAAGTTAATGAAAAAGGATAAACTTTAAAATCTGAATGTCGGTCCCACCTCTAAAAAAGTAGTTTTCTTTTACCTAAAAGTTATTTTTCTTATAAGTCAAAAATCTTCCGAAGGTAATTCCTTTTTGGAAGTTTTGATGAAAAGCATTCGAAGCCAAACTAGCTTAGGAAGGTATTCCAAAAGTTTTGAAAATGCTTCTTCGGAAGAGATCATCACTTGAAAGTTTTAATAAAAAGTTCGAGAGTAATTTCTTTCGAAAGAAAATTGTTCTTTAAAAGCACACAAGTATTTTGAAATGAAAGTAAGCTTCAGAAGATATTGTGAAAATTTCTTTTGAAGGTAAATTCTTCCAAGTAGTTGTTTGTTTTGAAGACTTAAATTTCTTCCAAAGGTAAATGAATATCTTCTAAAGGATCAAATATTTTGAAAACTCTAAAAAATATCTTCTAAAAAGATTTTTGTTCTTCCAAAGTAAACTAGGGTTTATGAAGATGATAGAATAGACAACTTAGAACACATAATTTATAGAAATAATATGATTAAATTAAAAAAAACTACTCAAAGTTAATCATCCCAATAGCTGAAATAAGATATTTAAATTTATGCTCATCGAAGGCTTTGGTGAACAAATTATCATATTTTTCATTTGTGTTAACTTTGACTAGTTTTATTAATCATTTCCCAAAATTCTCTCTAATTAAATGATACCTGATATCGATGTGTTTTGTCCTTGAGTGCTGCACAGGGTTCTCTGTGATAGAGATAGCACTGTTATTGTCATATGAATGGGAGTCTCCATGAAATTGAATCGTAATCTAGCATCTAATTCTGAACCCAAAGCACTTAGGCACAACAGCTTGCAACAACAATGTATTCAGCTTTATCAGTTGATGCAGAGACACATGATTTCTTCTTGCATTGCCATGAGACCAACCTTCCACCAAGGAACTGATATCCCCTTGATGAAGACTTTGTAGTCATATTGCATCAATCATAATCACTATCTGTATATGCATACAGATTAAAGTCAGAATTCTTTGGATACCAAAGGCCAAGAGTTGATTCACCTTCGAAGTATCTTAAAGTTCTCTTGATAGTGATTAGATGAGAAATCTTGGGGTTGGCTTAATATCTTGCACAAATACATGTAGCAAACATGATATCAGGTCTGCTAGCTTTGAGTTACATAAGAGACCCAATCATAGCCTTGTAAAGGTGTTCATCCACACCCCCCTCAAGATCAGGCCTAAAGGAGTGGTTTCTTGCTATAGGTGTCTTAGCAACCTTGCAGTCAGTCATGTTAAACCTCTTAAGTATGTCCTGAACATACTTTGACTGACTTATAAAGATGCCATCTTCAACTTTCTTCACTTGAATTCCAAGAAAGCAATTGAGTTCTCCTATGGCAATCATTTCAAATCTGTCCTTCATCAGCTTCTCAAAGTCTTTGCAGAGCTTTGAATTAGTTGACCCAAAGATGATGTCATCGACATATACCTGAACTAGCATTAATTCATTTTCTTGTCCTTTAATGAAAAGAGTTCCATCTATAGTACCTCTTTTGTATTCATGCTTGTAGAGATATTGAGATAGAGTCTCATATCACTTCCTTGGTGCTTGGTGCAGCCTATAAAGAGCTTTATTAAGCTTGTAGACGTAATCTGGATGATCAGGGTCTGCAAAACTAGGTGGTTGTTTGACATACACCTCTTCATCAATCACCGTATAAAGAAAGGCACACTTGGCATCAAGTTGATAGACCTTGAAGTTCTTGGATGCAGTAAAAGGTAAGAATATCCTAACAACTTCTAGTCTTGCTACAGAAGCAAATATATCTGTGTAGTCAATTCCTTCTTCTTGCGTGTACCTTTGAACAACTAGTTTTGTCTTGTTTTTTATGACAAGTCCTTTATTATCCTTCTTATTCCTAAAAACCTATTTGGTTCCTATAGTATTCTTCCCATGAGGAAGATGACATAGGTTCCAAACCTTTTGCATTTTCAATTAAAGTAACTCCTCTTGCATAGCTTCAACCCAACTTCCATCCTTCAGAGCCTCATCAATCTTGTTAGGATCTATTTGAGAAAAGAAACAAGAACGAAGACAAATATTTACATCATGGGTTTGTCCTCTTGTTCTTACCCTTGAATCAACATCTCCAATTATGTTTGAGGTGGGATGAGACTTGTGAATCCTTAGCTAAGGAATCATAACAAGTTGCTGAGACAGACATAAATTAGAGCCTCATTAAACTTCTTAGGATCTATCTGAGACAAGAAACAAGAGTGAAGACAAACATTTGTATCATGGGTTTGTCCTCTTGTTCTTTCCCTTTAATCAACATCTCCAATGATGTGTGAGGTGGGATGAGACTTATGGATCCTTAGCTAAGGATTCATAGCAAGTTTGAAGGACCGGTGAAGGATATGCACTTACAACACAACAACACAATGAGGAGAGTTGCTTAAGAACACTTAATAGATCAAATAGGGAACTGGTTAACCTTTTAGAAAAGATGCTAAGAATACAAGTAAGTAAGAGACAGAACAAGATAGCAAAACACAAAAGTGATTGGTTTTCAAGAATGATGTATATTGCTTCTCAAGTTCTATTACAAATGTTACCAAAATCATATCAGAAAGTTAAGAAGTACTTGAGATACATATACTACATCCTACAGGCGGCCATACTTTGAAGGCCAACGGGATACAATTGACTATCTGCCTTTAGACCAGTGACTATGACATGCCATAGCTCACATCTTAATATATTACAAAAAGGATAAAGTACATAAAGTAGAAATTACAGACTTTAGACCTCAATATACAGTTACCAAAAGCATGGACCTTTCACCAACTTATGTAAAGTTGGTGTCTCATTAGAGTTGTAGCAAAAAGGGATCCAACTTTATATAAAAGGTACATAAGATAAGGCATGTGTTCAAGAAGTCTTTGGAAGAAATCTATCTTCTAGTGTTGGCTTCGGAAGACTTTGTCTTTGAAGCTTTAGAAGACTTCATCTTTGGCTTTGGAAGATATTGGTCTTGGCTTCGGAAGATATTGGTCTTGGCTTCAGAAGCTTTCACACTTAGAATATTTTCTGATGCTGGTGTGAAACTTCCGAAGTATTCTACTTTAGTACACTTTTGCATGCATGTAGGAGAGACGTAGAGTTTTTGGGTTGCATCAACCTCATGTTAAACCTTACAAACACCCCCTAGGCTGATGCTACCAAAACACTTTGAAGACTTCAGATATTTACAGTCCTCATCATGATGATAACCATCCCTTTCTTCATGAGATAATCAAGATCACTCAGACTCTCAAAGTGTCTTCTCATGTCAGAGAGATCATGCAGATGCAGATTGAACATGTCTTGCCATATGTACACATTCTCGATACCATGATCTCTGATGACATGCCATTTTCCTGGATTTGTAGAGTATGTCTAGGACAATATGGGTCTTTCTAATGCTAGAAGAGCTATTTGAATGGGAGATGATAGAGCATCCTCTAGTTACACATCCTCAGGATGTTCTGACTCATCCTGAGGTTTAGAGAAGGATGCTTCTTTATTCTTCTTATTTAGCTTTGGTCTTGAAGCCATCCTTTTTCTCCTCTTAGATCCTTTTAACTAAGAAGACTGGCCTACAACACCTATTGATCTTCTTTGTCTTTCTCAGTTAGGTCTTCCTTCCTCACAGGTTCAGAAGGAGAGGGAGTTTGACCCTTCTGTGGATCAGAAGATGAAGCTTGCTGACTCTCAACAAGAGGTTTAGGTTGTGTTCTCAGGTTTTTCAACCTTAACCTCCACTTTAGATGGAGCTTGAATTGGAAGGGAGTGTAAGTCCATTAGCTCTCCACTCTTGATCTTCTGCTTGATTACCCTGATATGCTCATCCATAATGGAAAGAGACATAGGGCCAAGTCTCTTTTCGGAGAATCCATATAGCTTCAAGAAGCTCATCATCCTCTACCTATCAGCAGACTTCTTCATGCTTTTTTAGATGATGGCTCTTGACTTTGCAGCCTCTTCCCTTAGCTTCTTTTTGGTGATATTTCTTTCTTTGACTATCTCAAGTTCAAGTTGTTTGAGGTACTCAAACTCAATGTAGTCAAAGGGTAAGGGAAGAAGTATAGCAGCCTGATAGAGGCCTGTGGAACTCACGTAGTTGATCATTTTGATCCTATACTTTTCTTTGTCTACCTGAGGTTCTTGTGGAACTACATCCTCTTGTACAGGACTTTCTTGAACTGAGGAGTGAGTAGCCACATGCTTGTATAGTCTTTTCTTTCTTCTTTCTTCTTTGATTTGAAGAAGTAGCTTTGCATTCTCTGCCTCCTTTCTTTCCTTTGACAATTTTATGTCAGCCAGTTCATTTAATTCATCTTAGGGGAGAGAGATGATATTGTCAATATCATAGTTCCTGGTCTGCAAGTAGTTGATCCTGACTGCCCTCAACTCATCATCTTGAGTGTTTGGCCTGAAGGCAGCCCTGATAGCAGCTTTCATAAATCTTGCAGACCTAGTAGAGAAACTTTCTCCCCTCAGCTTCCTTTTCCTCTCTCTCACCTCCTCTTCAATCTCCTCAAAAGTCATTTTTCTTTTCCCTTTATCATTCACAAACCTTTGTGATTCAGGGTGGAGAGAGCTTTGGCCTTCATTGCTTGGTGTAGTTTTCAGGCTCTGGCCAGAGAGAGGTTGAGATGCACCTTCACCAGCAGGTGTCTCATAAAGGGAATGAACCTCTACAGCAGTCGATGATGGTGAGACAGGGCTCTTAGCTTCTATCACTGGGCCTTCATTCAAGGTTTCCCCTATGAAGCTAATCTTAGGGTCTACATCAACATCCAATTGACCAATGATATTGCCTGATTGCCTTAGTCTCCTTCTAAAGCTGAACTCTGTAGTGATTCTGTCTTGAATTCTTTGAGCTAGCTTGTCAGCTTGTCTGGATTGGCCTTAATTGACAAGTGGCATACTAACAAGATCAAGACTTTCATAGAAGTTCAAGATCTAAAAATTGAAGACTTCTTGCTGCCCTTGAACTCTTTGAATAATAATGGCTCTTCTGTTTCTATCATACATCCACCCAATAATATGATTTGAAGTTGGTGGAGATGACATTGCTTTTGGTATACCTTCCTCAAACAGACTCTGAATATAGGAGTCTATGGAGTCCACATCAATGTGAACTTGAGGAAGTTATTGAGTATGCATAATTGCAAGTGAGGATGGTGAGTCCTCAATGTCCATACTTTTTGAAGAACTCCCAGGTTCTATAATTGTAATGACTTTCTCCCCCTTTTTGGTAGCATCACCCTCTTGCGTAGGTGAGCTAAGAGTTAGGTTAATCACACTCATAGGTTCTTGTGTTCCTGGTTGAGCTCTTCTTAAAGGTCTCCTAGCTAGTTGTTCCCTAAGATAAGAAATCTCAAGTTGCTGATCATTGACCCTGTTTTGCAAGGTAGTCACCTAAGATTCAAGGTGACTAACCTTGGAGACTAAATAGGTGCTTGTTTGTGAAAATTTTTGCACCTTTAGCCTCAGATTCCCATAATCTTCATCAGAAGAATCATTGGGGGATGAGATGATTGGACCAAAGTCCTCTCTTTCACCACCAGCTTCAGGTTCTTGGCTGCAAGATTTCCTCTACTCACTGGCAGCCTCAGTTGAGGTGTCAATGGGCTGAGTTGCTATGGTTAAGGTCTCAATGATGTAATCACTTACAGAAGTGAGAGCTTCTTCCATATGGATATCCTAAAAAGGTTCAGAAGTATCTAGCTTAGTTATGGGTGACTGATGTGGGCCAGACATAAGAGACTCGGGAGCACTCATCTCATTTTGAGAAGTGGAAAAGAAGAGAGAGTCATGTTACTCATTGAAACCTAAGTCTTCATCCATATAGAAGTCAAGGTTAGGAATAGGTTAGTTTAAGTCTAGAGGCTGGGGATGGTAGTTGTCCCCTGAAAGTTATTTACTTGAGTGTTGAGACTCAGAGTGAAGGCTTAAGGCAGTTAGGCTTGTGAGCTCATCAGGCTAAGCATGAGGAACCTCAGCACTGATCTTTGAAGTAATAGGAGAAGTTTGCTCCTTAGGGGAAGTGGGAGCTCCAGTATCCACTTCCTCCTGTATGGGTGAGTATATAGGGGCATGCCCAGACTGAATAGTTTTAGTCGGGGTTCGTTTGGATTTTCTTTGGTTAGTGAGGATGATTTGTGGCTATTGTGGTGGTTGAGATGTAGAAGGTGTGGGTTCAACACTAGCTTGTGTTGCTGGGTTGTCACCTTGAGCAATAAGCTCTAATATTTTTGGGACAAGGGCTGTTTGTACCTCTGAGAAGCCAACAGTTGGCTTCCTCAAGATATCTAAAGATGTCGGGTTTCATCTGTCCCAGTTTAAGAATATTACTTGTTCCCCTTTACTGTGAGCCCAGTTCACAGTTAAGAATGTATTGAACATATCTAGGGAACATGTAGTATTCTAAGGAGTCCAAGTTTGAAAGTAAATTAGTATAAACAAATTGAGAATACCCGAACTTGACTCCTTGAATCATCCCATGCATTATGAAGGAGAGATCCTCAGGAATATGGTCTCACCCTCCATGCTTGTTAGACAAGCTGTGGATAACTACATGAAGTAGGTATTTCCACTTGGATGAGACCTTCCTTTTCCTGAAGGTCTTTATAGAGAAGTCTCCATCATAGCCCATCTGCTCAATGGAGTGGTTAACAACTTCTTTAGGGAATAACACCTCACCTTCTACATCATCCAGCTAAAGATGATTGTTGATGATGGCCGAAGTGATGAAGATTGTTCTCCCCGCACTGTGGTAGACAGTGCCATCTCCCCATCCATAAAGACCTCTTGGCAGGTCTTCCTGAATTCGAGCAGATGATCCTTATACAAAATAGGATCAATGGTAAAGGAGGTGAAGTAGTTAAATAAAGCCAAGAAACGGCAAACCTCTAAGAAATATGGATCTTTCTTAGAGTTTAACAGAGCAACTTGGTTGTGTTGCCTGTGTAACTGCATGGAGAAATCTAGGTCATTTCTACGATTAAGGTTGGCCATTTTGAGAAAGCTTAAGGATGAAGGAAAGATGAACGAGGGCGGTTTCAAAGAGAAATTGGGAATTTAGGTTTGGAGGAAAGGTGAAGATGATAGAAAGAGGGGGAACCATTGGGTTTATATGCGAAAGGGATTTTAGACAAAGTTAATGAAAGAGGATAAACTTTGAAATCTAGATGTCGATCCCATCTCTGAAAAAGTAGTTTACTTTTTGCTCAAAAAGTAGTTTTCTTGGACGTCAAAAAGCTTCCGAAAGTAAATTGTCTTCGGAAGTTTTAATAAAAAAGCTTCCGAACTCAAAATGACTTCGGAAGAATTTCCTAAGAGTTTTGAAAGGTTTGCTTCGGAAGATAATTAAAACTTGGATATTTTGTTCAAAAGAACAAAGCTTCCTAGAGTTAATTTGCTTCGGAAGAAAATTGTCCTTGAAAACATATAAATACCTAAGAGAGATGTTTTGAAGACATAAGTTTCTTCCGAAGGTAAAAGAATATCTTCCGAAGGATCAAAATTTTTAAAAATCTAAGGAAAGTCTTCAAAAACGTTTTCGTCCAGAGAAAACAAGAGCTTATGAAGGTGATAAACTAGACAACTTAGGACATACAGATTTTAAGAAATAATATGAATTAGTTTTAAGAAAAACTTATTCAAAGTTAATCATCCCAATAGCTTATATAAGATACTTAATCTCTATTCATCAAAGGCTTTTGTAAACAGATCAGCATATTGTTCATTGTGTTAACTTTGACTAGTTTAATTAATCCCTTTTCAAAGTTATCTCTAATTAAATGATACCTGATATTGATGTGTTTTGTCCTTCAGTGCTGCACAGGATTCTCTGTGATAGAGATAGCACTATTGTTGTCTATATTAATGGGAGTCTCTTTGAAATTTAATCCATAGTCAAGCATCGGATTCTGAATCCAAAGCACTTGAGCACAGCAGCTTGCAGCAACAATGTATTCAGCTTTATTAGTTGATGAAGAGACACAGGATTATTTTTTGCATTGCCATGAGACAATCCTTCCACCAAGAAACTGGCGTCCCCCAGATGTAGACTTTGTAGTCATGTTGCAACCACCATAATCGCTATCTATATATGCATACAGGTTAAAGTTAGAATTCTTATGATAACAAAGACCAAGTATTGATGCACCTTTGAGGTATCTTAGAATCCTCTTGATAGTGATGAGGTGAGACATATTAAGGTTGGCTTGATATCTTACACAAATACATGTGGCAAACATGATATCAGGCCTGCTAGCTGTGAGATACATAAGAGACCCAATCATAGCCCTGTAAAGGTCTTCATCCACACACTCCCTCTCAAGATCAGGTCCAAGGGAGTGGTTTCTTGCTATAGGTGTCTTAACAATCTTATAATCAGTCATGTTGAATCTTTTGAGTATGTCTTGAACATATTTTGACTGACTAATGAAGATGTCATCTTCAACATTCTTCACTTGAATTCCCAGAAAGAAATTGAGTTCCCCCATGGCACTCATTTCAAATTTGTGCTTCATCAGCTTCTCAGAGTATTTGCCGAGCTTTGGATTAGTTGAACCAAAGATGATGTCATCTACATACACTTAAACTAGCATTAAGTCATTTCCTTGTCCTTTGATGAAGAGAGTTCCATCTATAGTACCCCTTCTGTATCCATGCTTGTTAGGTATTGAGATAGAGTCTTATACCATTTCCATGGTGCTTGGTGCAACCCATAAAGAGCTTTGTCAAGCTTGCAGATATAGTTAGGATGATCAGGATCTGCAAAACCAGGTGGTTGTTTGACATACACCTCTTCATCAATCACCCTATTTAGAAAAGCACATTTGACATCAAATTGATAGACCTTGAAGTTCTTGGATGCAGCAAATGCCAAAAATATCCTAACAACTTCTAGTCCTGCTACAGGAAAAAAAGACATTAGTGTAGTCAATTCCTTCTTCTTGTGTGTACTCTTGAACAACTAGTCTAGCTTTCTTTTTTATGACAATGAATTTATCATCTTTCTTGTTCCTAAACACCCATTTGGTTCCTATAGTAGTCTTCCCATGAGGAAGAGGACAAAGTTTCCAAACTTTCTGCTTTTTGAATTGAACGCTCCTCTTGCATGGCTTCAACCCAACTTCCATCCTTTAGAGCCTCATCAATTTTCTTTGGCACTATCTGAGACAAGAAACAAGAGTGAAAACAAACATTTGCTTCATGGGTTTGTCCTCTTGTTCTTACCCATGTGTTAACATCTCCAATGATGTTTGTGGTGGGGTGAGACTTGTGGATCCTTAGTTGAGGGATCACAGTAAGTTGCTGAGATTAGGCTTGTCGATTTTACCCGTACCCGATTAACCCGCCCAACCCGAGCTCACCCGTACCCAAAGAAACCCGACTCGAACAACCCATTATCTGAACAACCCGAAAACCGATTAAACCGATTCTTATTGGGGTCGGGTTTTGGATAAACTTTCAAACCTCAAAAACCCGATTAACCCAAACCGATTAACCTGAAATCAGAATAACCCAATCAACCCATATTATAATTAAGTAAATTATATATATACACTTGTTTATATTGTCCAAATTAATCAAATTGTTTGCATATAAAGATATATTTAAAGCAAAATTTATAAATTATATAAGTAAATCAATTTAAGTCTATTAGTATTATAAGATTTTAAATAAAAAATCACTAAAACATACTAAATTGAGTCTATTGTTTAATACCCGAAACCCGACCCAAACAACCTGTTACCTGAACAACCCGACACCGATTAAACCGAACTTTATTCGGGTCGGGTATCGGGAAGTTTTTCAACGCTGAAAACCCGAACAACCTGAACCAATTAACCCAAAACCTGATTAACTTACCCGATCAACACCCCTAGCTAAGATAGATCTAAATTAGAAAAAATTAGATCTGCCATTGAAGATTCTCCCACCACATCAACACACTTATCTAGATAAACTTGATCTAATGAGTGTGTGACGTCATTGATGTTTTCATCTATGGAGTGGTTATCAGCATGAAGAAATTATTGATCACTATTACCACCCCCATTCCCTTCGGCATTAGAAGCTTCTTTATCTGGTTGTTGAGCCTCTGAGCTGGAATATGAAGGAATCTCAAATGTATCAGTTGAATTTTTCATTGTTGTGCTGATAAAAACCTCATTTGCAGAAGTGGTTACAACTGGACTTGAAGATGTGTAACTTGAAGATCTTTCAAGTTTAAATCTTGGATCAGGATTACCTGGTGATAAGATATCTATAGATCCTAAAACATTCTCACAAGATTTGTTAAAACAGTTAGTAACTAAATCAAGATCAAATAGCCAATCAGAACCAGAACCAGCCACACAGGGTGTGTGTTTATTGAAAGTGACATTGGCTGACTCTTCAACAATTCTAGTTCTGAGATTGTATACTCTATACATCTTAGCTTGAGAGGAGTATCCAATGAAGTGTTCATCATTTGATTTCTCAGCAAATTTGGCAATTTGATCTTTGGTATTCAAGATGGTGTAAGGACATCCAAATGATTTGAGAAAACCTATGAAAGGTTTCCTCTTGTGCCAAAGTTCATAAGGAGTCTTTCCATGATTCTTAACCACTAAAATTTTGTTTTGCACATAGCAGGTAGTGTTGACTGCTTCTGCCCAGAAGGTGATAGGCAGCTTAGAGTCAGACAGCATGGTTCTTGTAGCTTCAATAAGTGTCTTGTTTCTCCTCTCAGCAACACCATTTTGCTAAGGAGTCCTGGGAGCACTGTATTGTCTTGTAATACCCTTTTCATCACAAAATGAATCAACGATTTGGTTTTTGAATTCAGTTCTCTGAACACATCTTATGGTTTTGACCTTATGATCATATTGATTCTCTATCTTTAAGATGAAATTATTTAGAATCTTAAGGGTCTCATTCTTAGTTTTAAGGAAAAAGACCCAAGTGAATCTTGTAAAATCATCTGTGATCACCAAACAGTAAGAGGTCCTTCTTAAACTCATTACACTGGTAGGGCCAAAAAGATCCATATGTAACAAGTGTAGGGGTGTAGTGATGGAGTTTCTTTCCTTAGGCTTATGAGATACCTTATGTTGTTTCCCTTTCAGGCATGCAACACAATGATCATCACTTGTAAACTCTTTCTTTGGCATTCTAGTTACCAAATCATTCTTAATCAATTTATTCATGTTCTTAAAGTTTACATGGCACATTCTTTTATGCCATAGGAAAG
>BJCM01103076.1:0-13004 GCA_018326385.1 Flaveria bidentis
TCGTGCGAATGGATCAACCGCATGGCTCAATCGCACGACTGAACCATGCTAATGGTTCAGTCGCCCGAATGAGCAACCCTAACCTATAAATACCACCTAATTCATGGAAAAACAAAAGCATTGAACACACTTCGACTCCAGACGTACCCTAGCCGTCCAGAGACCTCCAAGATCATACTCCAAGTTCATAGATCGCAGTAGATCGATTCCTAATCGTTCTTAACGTTTAGATTCAATTACATAATTGTTTCTACGTGCGTTCTCACTGATTGGATCGCCAATCAAATAGGATTCGCACTATTTGATTCGGTATACATGTTAATCAGTTAGTATTTCATTAAATACACGATCCTAACAATAATGAACGTAAAGTATTATTTTAACGAAGCGAAAGATTTAAGATAATGAAAGTGGAACTAATAAATGAACAAATGAGAGTCTAGCAAGCAAATGAAAGTAGGTTCACAACTCACTGAGAGTTGTTAGCTCAACTGTATGTTTACAACGTGCGATCTTGGTTAACCCCTAAGGGTTCACACACAGGGGAAGTTAGTCTATGTGACTACTCCATACGTGCGATATGTGTGATATGGGATCCTTGTCGCTTAACCCTAGATGATATGACTTTGTGCTCAAGAGGGGGGTTAAGCATACGTCAGGATCTAGATAGAAGTGAAAAGATAATAAATATACGAAAAGTGCGATAAGTAAGAAACGTGAGATATGTACGAAATGAACGATGATGGAAGATAATAATTATTACCTTGATGTATGTATGATGAGTGATCATGTACGATAGTAAAGAAAATGTTTTAACAAATGAAAGGTAATATAATGTTTTTATAAAACTAGAACTCACTCAGTAACATTGACTTTTATGTGTTTCCAATTGGCAGGTAAATGTTGCCGAGGATGGTACGGGGCAGCTACTTGGCGTTTTTGGGATGGCATCCATTGTTTAAATTATGACGTTTTTGCATTGTAATACGAACAAACAATATTTTGTAATGATTATGAATGTTGTATTATTTTGCAAAAGCAATGAATGAAATGATTTTAAATTATTACGTTGCGTTGTTTTAATACACTTAAATATATGTTTTATGTTTTATGTTTTATGTGTGATGATTATCCAGCTGTAAGCGTTCCGGGAATGAGGTCTTACAAATGGCGGCTCACACACAACAATATACCGCTACTTTTAAACTACATCAATGGACAACACTTAAATAATTTAAAACAATTGTCATTCCTAAATCAAACTCACAACCGTTGGTTAAGATGAGATCAGTGTTTACGACCACACCCAACCCCCATGACCCAGCCCTCACAACCTAATGCGCATAACCACATCGAGTTAAGTTCGGTATAATTATAATAACTAGATTATTATCCTGTGTACTACACAAGTTTGCGTAAATAAATATTATTAGTTAGTAACGAAAATTTATAAATTATAAAACAATGTCTTGAGATATGATATTATTGAAAATACAAGTAAAGACTTTAAATAATAAAACAACGATACCATTTTTAAAACATTTTTTATTTTGTTAATTTCCTAAAAGTGAAAACGTTTTAAAAAATGCTATTTAATTTTAATCATTTTTGTTTCATAAAAAAATATTTTTTAAAAACACAAGTTTTAAATATTTTTTATTTTTAAATATGATGGTTTATAAAATCTAAATTTGTTGTTATGATGTGCTAAATTATATCAATTTTTCGACAATTTTTTTTCCAAAACAAAGTTGTCAATATAATTTTTATTCATATCTACAAATTGAATATTAATTTACAAATAACCAAAACTAAAGGTCTATTTAGTATGGGGTAATGTAATGGACGAATGAATGAAATGAATATGAGAATGGATTGAATGAGAGAATGATATGAATCATTGCATTTCATTATTCTGTTTAGTTACCTTTAGGAATAAATTAATTATTAATTTGTGTTGTTTGTTAGGTATAAAAAAACGAATGAATGAAATGTAAAAGTGGTTATAATGATGATGGTTTCCGGCGGCGGTGGTCCGGTGGATTAGAATAAACTTAACGCTGTGTTCACGAGTTTACTTAACGGAAGAAAATAAATGAAATACTTTTTTTTCTTTCTCTTCTCTCCTATTCTCTTTTTTTTCCTTTCTCTCTGTTTCCTTGCACTTTGGAAGAATTAATATTTAACCTTTATTTTCCTTTCAATTTCTTTCTTTTCTCTATTTAAATAAATTCAAAAACACAAATTTATAACAATACTTTTATTTCCTTAAATTAAAATAAAAACTCAATGCCAATAAGTTATAGATCAACTAGTTTAGGAGGATGCATCTTATAACTTTTCAAAGTGAAGGTTATGGATTAGAGTCTTACTAGGTGTAATATGCTCCTAGTGAGTCAAGTGTTTTACCACAGTGGGCCTTTAGGTGATGGGTTTCCCTTAGAATGGTGGGCGAGCCGGGTCATCAACGCTGTCTGTGTTCGCGGGCGTGGGTGACCTTTCGCCATTGGGTTTACCCGGGTGACCGGATTTAAAAATTATTCGTTGGTTGTTTAAAAAAATTTAAAAAATAAAAATAAAAATAAAAACTCAGTAAAAAACTGAACACAATTACTTTTTCCATCATTCAGCTTCTTTTATTTTCTATCCTTAAAAGTCAAAAGGAGTGTAAAACCCTGCAACTAATCGGAACCCCGACCTTCTCCGGCAACCGTTGATCACAAGTCCGGTGGCTTAAACCGCAGAGATAAACAACGGAGAAAACATGAAGAAGTCATCATCTTCATCGACTAAATTATCTCTCGAACAATTTGTCTCCAAAATGACCCCTCTTATCGACATGGAAAAGGTACTCAGTCTTCTACTTCTCCCTGTGCACTACCTCTTAAGAATTTACGTTCATTATTCTTTCGATTGAAGCATACAATCAGTATGGTGATTGAATGGCACTTCTAAAATTCGCGATGATTGTGGATGTACTATACTTTGAGAGGTTAATTTGAGGATATTGATGTGTTTTGGACAAATTAGGGTTTTTAGTTTGGGAATTAGGGGATTCCTGTGCAGGAGTCTGCATGTTCTTGCTAATGCGTGTGTTTTTTAATCATCGTTGTAGGAAGCTGAGATATCTTTATCAATGAGCTCTGGTGCTACTAGAAATTTGGATTCTGCATCAAAGAGAGGGTCTACTATTCTTAATTTGAAGTGTGTAGATGTGCAGGTTTGTAATTCAGTTTTAGTTATTGAGTGCATTATTTGCCCCATAAAAAAGAATACTAACTACAGTTTCGTGTTTCCATCAAATCTTGAATTTGGTTTGTTGATAGTGTATGATATAATTATATAATCAAAGACACACAAAGTTCTCTCCAGAACATAGTTATTATTGTTGATTATTGTTGGTCGCCACTTAACTGTAAAAGAAACACTGTTTACCTGGAACTAGCTAAACTCTTGATAGTTATTTTGCTTTTCAATTTGTTATGACTCTAGACTGGGTTGATGGGCAAAACTCTTCTTGAACTTGAATCAAACAAAGGAGATGTTCTTCCAGCTCACAAGGTAAAAGACACACTGTCACTCACTGCATGACATTTTTTATCCCTTTTTTTGCTATTTTTTGTTCATTTGGAGATATTTATGCTATATATGTTATTTATCTGGTTTCATAGGCTTAACGGTCTCTTATTTATGTTGTAGTTTGGAACTCATGACGTTGTTGTTCTAAAGCCAAATAAGGCTGATTTAGGCTCCCCTCCCCTTGGAAAAGGCGTCGTGTATCGACTAAAGGTAGATGATTTTACGGTCAACAACAATTTGTCTTCCATTGTTCTCCTAGATATTAAGATGTGTCTATTACATTTTACAGGATTCATCAATAACCATTGCATTTGATGATATTCCAGAAGAAGGTTTAAATAGTCCATTACGCATTGAGAAAGTGGCTAATGAGGTACACTGTTCATAATTTTTGTTCTCTAATTCCTACTTTCACGTGGTATGAAGCTTACACATGCGTGTAGGTGACATATAGAAGGATGAAGGACACATTAATACAGCTAAGTAAAGGTATACAAATGGGTCCTGCTGCAGATTTAGTTCCTGTTTTATTTGGAGAGAGGTCTCCAACAGTAGTGAAAAAAGATGTCTCCTTTTCTCCATTTAATAAAAATCTTGATCACTCTCAGGTTTTAACCTTTTCATTTACTTCTCTTTTAACTTGTTATACTCATAGTTTTTATATTTTGCTGCTTTACACCGACTAAATAAACTTCTCTTATTTTTTTGGCATTGAAGAAAGATGCAGTTAAAAAAGCTCTTTCATCAAAAGATGTGTTTTTGCTGCATGGACCTCCTGGAACTGGAAAGACAACAACTGTTGTGGAAATTATTTTACAGGAAGTGAAACGTGGATCAAAGATTCTTGCTTGTGCTGCCTCTAATATCGCCGTTGACAATATAGTTGAACGACTTGTTCCTCACAGGTAACACAATTATCAGTATGGATTATGGAAGAAGTTGGTTGTTGGATAGTCTATTTCAATTGATCAGTCTCTTTTTCGGTTCTGGTCGGGTCTTGACCTATATCTTATATGGTCCATTTATAAGGGCTGCCAGGTCAAAAACTTGATCTATCCAGAATGATAGACCTACCCATGTAGATGATCATTACTTGGCGTTCCATGATCCTTCTGGTTCAAATGCTTGATCAGTTAATTCAGCTTTGTTTTAAATGCTTATGTTTTATCCCCGTAAATATCAAACCACCTCTCGAGTCTCGACCTACCAAAATCCTCCCACTAACAAAGCTTTTCTCATTCTTTCTAGTTGTTTAGTTATTATTTACTACATCGTAATCAAATACTTTTCTATATGATATACAGTATTACTGTTCTGAAAATGTTTTTTTTGTTTTTTTGACACGAGCAAGATGGCTAGTTTACAGTATTTAAGCAGTCAGAAATCGTGAAATATTGTTGTTGATAATGAATTCTTAACAATGAGGTTTTATAACAATAGTTTCTTAGAGAATATGAAGTTGTGAAAAAAAATATAAAGTGACTTGTATTGTCCAATGTACATAAAAAGATGTGTTAAATCTTTTTTGTTTCACATACTTGAGAACATGACAAAAAACTCTTCTTAAAGTTTGATTAGTTTTTTTTTGTATCTATTCATTCATAGTAGGACTGTTTTTGTAAAGATCAAATTGCTAAAGTATAAGTATTCTTTTTAGAGTTTGAATGAAACCTGGGAAAATATATCATTAAAATTTTAAATATACAACACATTACTTTCATAAAAAATAAATAGAGTAAAACAAAACAAAAAATCTGAAAGAAGAAAGTAGCAACATAGTTATGTGAGTACTGAGAAGGAGTTGATGGGAGAGTGAGTGCTTGGGTGGGAGGGGACCAAGTAAATTATAAAACAATTGGGTTGATCCGGGTCATGTTAGTAGGGTCATGGCTCAGAAGAGATCCGTCAGTTCATGAGTTAGATCGCAATACATTTAGTCAGGTCAGGGTTAGATCATAGTATCAGTCGATCTGATCCAAACGATTTATGCATAGGTCTAGTAGCCCAATGTATGTTTGTTGAAATGCTTGCATATGAAACATGGAAATGAATACATGTAATTAACTCACATGCCACATATATAACATATGAAGTCACGTGTATTGATATAATGATACATATGTGTGTGTGTATTAGTTACTAAACTGTTAGTTAATTGCTGGATTAGGGTGAAGCTGGTGAGAGTGGGACATCCTGCACGATTACTACCCCAAGTACTAGAGAGTGCTCTTGATGCACAGGTTTGCTTTATTTTAACTTTCTGTGTAACTATTTTTTATATCTTTTTTCCTCTTTTCTTTTCTATAAGTCTGGCTGATCTATCATAGTTCAAAACACATGCTAGTGAAAAAAGTTGAATTCTGAACAAACAACGTGATTGATATATTTGTGATATAGATACGCAATTGTTTTGTTACCACTATTTCATATTTTGTCACTTCTAGGTGTTACGTGGGGATAACAGTTCTCTTGCAAATGACATTCGGAAAGAGATGAAGGTAAGTTACTTTTAAGTAAATTTAAAGTTGAACCTTTCCTCTGTCCTCTATTTTCCCTAAAAAATTTTCTTTTCATCTAATGTTAATGAGTTTGCAGGCACTGAATAATAAATTATTGAAGGCTAAAGACAGGAACACAAAGAGGGATATAAGGAAGGAGCTCAAGATGCTTTCAAAAGAAGAACGCAAGAGACAGCAACTGGCTGTGACAGATGTTATAAAGAACGCAGATGTCGTATTAACAACTCTCACAGGTTCATTGTCTAAAAAGTTAGATGGCACTTCATTTGATCTTGTGATAATTGATGAAGCCGCTCAAGCACTTGAGATAGCTTGCTGGATTGCTCTTCTGAAGGTATAATATATAATCCTTTTCTTTTGAACCATCTTTTATTGTCCTAATATTATATGATTAATTGTTTGTTTAAGTACAAAGTTTGGAAATACCGGTAAACTTTCACATATTACATGACTAAGTCCCTAAACTTTGTTTATATGCCTTGATTAAACCCCTCCTAAAACTGAACAGGAAACCTTTTGTTTTGTATAGTTAAATCATTTAGCTTGTTAACATCTAACTTAAAGAAAGTCTTCGTTATGTGACTCTTTCCTTTAGAAAAATTGGATTAAATGAACACGATAAACACCAACTTTATTAAGAACAAATTTACAAATTACAAAAGACCCTACACCTCTATTTGTACTGAAATAATTTTGCTCCCTGTGTTACCCTACACCTACTAATAAGGAAACAAATAATAACAAATTTCGAACCATTTTCTCTTTCTAAACATAAAGAGACTATGTTTTTTAATAAACTTATAATTAATAAACTAATACCATCTTTATCTTTTTTATAGTTGATCAGAATTAATCCATCATTCTACCCATTAATTGTGATTTTGTACCACCTAAATCTTGAATCCCCAACAAAACTCTCATTGTCTCATCTCTTTCACTTTAATCTTTGGATCTTTTACCTTGCTTTCTTTCTTTTGATCCAACCCTTGGTCACACAGACTAGATCTTTATCCGCTCCACTCAATTCCAGCATCTCCATAGATCATCTCCTCGATACCTTTTCCTGCTAGTCTTAATTTTTCCCTTCGGATCACAGCCTACAAAACTCCTCCTTTAGTTTAGTTCTCTCCCAAAGCACATCACCTTTTCTTCTTCTTACCCACACAGAAGCACTTCCGTTTTGACTTGCACGGAATCACAACTTTCTTTCTCCTCAATGACACACACAAAGTCATTGTTTTGATCACATAGATTGTCCTCTTCCTCTAGTCTCTCTGCATCACACAGAACTGCTCTTCTTGGCTCGCTCACCACCTTAGTCTTCTTGGATCATGTAGAACCTTTTCCTTCTTGGCTCAGATTGAGTTGATCTCATCTTGACTCCCACAAACCACCATTGGCTCACATAGAACCTCCTCAATCTTCCTCTTGCTCAGTCTCACATCTTCCTCCCATTATTGGCTTCTAAGCTCTGATGCGAATTATTGGATCGAGCAAACATAATAAACACCAAATTTGGTAAAAAACTAAATCATACAAGTTACAAAGATCCTAATTTCTATTTATACTAAAACAAACTTACTTTCTAAGCTACTGCCTACCCTACTCCTATTAATAACAAATCTCTAAGCATTATCTTTTTCTAAACATAAAGACTCAATATACCTTAATAATAAACTTTATAATCAATAAACTATTACCACCTTAATCTTGTTTTTGTTAATCAGACTTAATCCATCAAATCCTTAACACTCTTTTAAAAAAGGCATTTTTCATTTTCTTTTATAAGTTAACTGATATAATAATGGAAAAACAAAAATTAGTTGTTTAATTGTGTAAAACAGGAAGGTTCATATATTTTTTTTGTTTGCCCCGACTATTTAAACCTTTATGTTGTAGGGTTCTAGATGCGTACTTTCTGGGGACCATCTCCAACTGCCTCCGACTATCCAGAGTGTTGAAGCTGAGAAAAAAGGGTTGGGAAAAACGCTCTTTGAACGCCTTGCAGATTTGTATGGAGATGATGTCATGTCTATGCTCACCGTCCAGTACCGCATGCATGAACTTATTATGAACTGGTCATCAAATGAGCTTTACAACAGTAAGGTACTTGACACATTTTTTGACATGCAAGTAACCCATTTTAACTGTTATATCATGAATTAATCCATTGTTGTAGTTGTTGATATATTATTATTACGATGATGATAGATTGAAGCTCATGCAAGTGTTGCTGGACATACCCTACATGAACTTGAGGATGTACAGATGTCTTCTTCAGTAGAACCTACTCTTCTTCTCATAGACACAGCTGGGTATGCATATTAATCGTTTTTAATAACCATCATATGACATAATTAATGACCCACAATTCCGCAAATTTATTATTTTCATATCAGTAAAATTATTTGGATTGTAGTTGTGACATGGAGGAAAAAAAGGATGAAGAAGAAAGCACATTAAATGAAGGTGAAGCTGATATTGCCATAGCCCATGCAAAAAGACTCATTCAAAGTGGAGTTCGTGCTTCTGATATCGGAATCATTACGCCTTATTCAGCACAGGTTTTGCCCCTAAACAAGATTATAAGGTTATCTGTAGCATTTTCCTCTAACCTCACCATCTTTCACTCCAACTCAGCACCACATCATCATCTTTCACTGCATCTTTCACCCATTGTAGTGGTCACCGCTCCCTTTTATTCATATTCACATTAAAAAAAAAGAAATGTGTGAATGTGTGCGGCAAGGAAGGTCGAGAGAACGGCTAATTTTCACCACCCTTGTGCTTTTGCGGTGTTGCCGCACCCCCTTTCAGCTCCACATTAGCTCTAATCATTGCATGGCATGACCATTACAGATGATCTAAGGGAAAAAAATAAAAATAATAAAAAAACTAAAAGTAATAATAGTTTTAAGAGTTTGTTGGCTGTCTATTTTGTAGGTTGTTTTATTAAGAATGCTGAGAACAAAGGATGACAAGTTAAAAGAATTGGAAATCTCAACTGTGGATGGCTTTCAGGGCAGGGAAAAAGAAGCCATTATTATTTCGATGGTCAGGTCAAACTCAAAGAAAGAGGTACTTATTATTACTGTTACAAATCTACATGACCAAGCTCACTTAAGCTTAACTTTAGTTCATTTAACTTAAAAGAGCTTGAGCGTGGCTTGTTTTGATCTCCATGTCTAAGACTTGAGAGTAATTTTTCAAGCTACAATTCTAAAGCTTAGTTCAGGCTCAGCTTGTTTTTTATGTATTCATTATTTTATTTATATAATTGGTTTATTTATACCTTTATATCTTATATATCTAAATATTGTCTATATTACTTTGTTTATTATATAATAAAATTATATATAAAAATATTAATTATGCAATTATATATTTATTTATTAAATAGAAATCTTTATAGTTGTAAAAATAATATTGTTTAGGCTCGCGAGCCTAGTCAAGCTAGGTACATTATGCGGAGGCGTGCTTGTTTATTATATGAGCTCCGATCTGAGCTCAAGCTTTTTAAGGTCAACAAAATTTAAGTTTTTAACGAGCCAATCTCGTGTAGTTAGCTTTACACCTCTAAAATTATGTTATGTTTAATAAAAATAAAATTTGACTAATAGTCTATACATTTGCTTCAGGTGGGGTTTTTAAGTGATCGCAGACGTATGAATGTTGCTGTGACCCGGGCAAGGAGACAGTGCTGTCTGATATGTGACACGGAGACTGTAAGTAGCGACAAGTTTTTGAAACGTCTGATTGAATATTTTGAGGAACATGGTGAGTATTTGAGCGGTTCAGAGTATGGAAATGAATAAATTGTTTTTGATATAATAGAATAAGATAACATGTGTTACATGTGGAGGTAAATAACATTCAAGGGCTTGAGCATGTAGCCAGCATTTGTTTAGCTGGCAAATGCATGCAGACAACAACCCAAGGGCTAGGTAATGTCGTCCCGTAACAATCATTCGTACGAGATGTGTTGATGTGGTCCAATCAATTATTCCTACTAGATGTAATGACAAACACCACCTTGTCCGAATCGAAATCCCTTGTCCATGATTAGGAACCTTGTTCTTGAGGAAGTCATTTTTAGCGGTTCTTTGCTAGCAATTGCTAATGTTACTTGGCTGTGCGCAACGTTCTTCCAGTCTCGGGTACAGAAAATGGTCCGAAAGAGCTCACTCATGAACAATGATGTAAATTAAAGTACCAAAAATAATTGGCAGTGAGCACCCTTCACTGTTAAAACCATTGTGAGTGCAGCTAAAACCACCACCGCCACTCGTCACCACATGCTTACACCATCATCACTACTACTATCGGTATCACAAGCTTTCGCCACCTCTGTTGTTTCTGTGACCTCCACCTCCACATATCCTCCCTCGCCACCATAAAAAGTATAGCAGACGAACCACTTTTGATGCTCTTTTATTTCATAATTTATTAACATGACTTTTGGTGACAAACTATGACTTTTGGTGACAAACTATTTTGACCCGTACCAAATTGGTCCCGTTTTAAAACGATATGTTTTGACCTAAACCCATCTGTATTAGATCCCGTGTTGCCCTTAACGCATTTTGACCTAAACATGTTTTGGCCGGTCACCAAATTCAACTTGAAATGCACGTTTTGTGATGTCTACTTGTAATTATGGGATTTCATCAAGGCTTTTAGCCATGTTTAAAAAACTGAAATTTCATGTTAAATTCTCAGGCTTAAAGCATGATGACCAACCTAAAATACAATGCTAAAATTGACTCCCGGATGTAAAACAAACCCTAAACTTTTCATAAGTAAAATGAGCTGGTATTAAGCTTATACAACAAGTTCATGCTTGCCTTGACTTATTTATATAAGTGGATATTAAGTTGAATATTTTTCATAGTATCTTGAAAATCTATTTTTATTTCACTAAAATTAAATAAGAAAGAAAAAAGAGACTCATAACTAAAATAGAATTTTCGTGGTTAGTTTTGAAGACCAAAATTTCTTTTCTACGGGAAGAAGGAATAATAAAATGACTTCAACAATTATAAGTGGATGTCGACAATTTGTCTTTTTTAATATTAGCAAATTGCACTTGACAGCAAACGAAGATAGAGAGTTTTTTGGATGCCCAACTTTTTTTTTTTTTTTTGTTTTCTTAGAGCAGAGCAATGATTTTTAGTAACACGTGACTTGTATACAAACATCAATATCGTCAGGTTCAATCATGGAATCCTACAAGAGAAAAGAAAGAAAGCATTAATGACAAAGAAATTTATTTGAAACTGCCGTCATGAAAAGGAAAATCAAAAAAATAAACATATGACCCAAAAGGACCAAAATAAACATTGATCGGGTTACAACTTAGCCGAATTTTGGTCGGGTTCAACTGGAACAACTAAAAGTTTCTTTCAGCTGCAATTTAGTCAGGTTTAGCCAAGTTTAGTTGAGTTTAGCTGGGACACATGTTAGTGTTCCGTTAATTTCACGTGGGACCAAGTCAACGGTTGGGCGGCTAGGGAGTAAGGCGGGCGTCCTCAAGTTTAGCTCCTCGTTCAGTTTCATATGGGAGAAAGTCAACAATTGGATAGGTTAGGGAGTAGCTGACTTAGCTTGCACGGGATATTTGATATCTTACTATTGGTTGAAAATGTATAAAGTATGCTAAAAATCAGATGTTTTTTAATTAAATGATCGGTCAAATTTGATCATTTTCATGTCACAAAATAACGAGTGCTCCCACACATCTAAGTTTTTAAATCTATGTTTGGAGCTCTCATTCTATTTCTTCCAATGTCTCGCACTTTTGTGTTTTTATTTTTACTTACATATTAAATTATTTATCTTCAATCCTATATCTTTCTCTTGCGGAATTTTAAGACACGTATGGTTTCTATTGTTAATTCAAGACTGATTTAAATATAGCACGGATTCCATTCAGTAACACGGATAATTTGAGTCGTGTAGTACGTTTTCATATAAATTTTTTTAGTGGTTTGGTTGTCGATACTTGATAAAAAATAAGTTAAAAACCGGTCTTACCTACCTTTATTGTGTAAGTAAGATCGTGTTCATAAAAAATATGTGAAATGTGCTTAATCAATATGACTCAATTAACTTAAACACATGACTTTGTAATTAAAGATTGGAACCACTTCCAGATTCTCAGTTATGTGAGATCAACCATTTATATCCCTAACTAGGGTTTGTAAAAACCTAATTCTCAAGACTTCAACTTTTGATTAATGTAATAACAAAGGATCGAACTTTTAAGACTAGTTTATTCACAATGTTATTAATTCGTCTATATCAAATTACTTCTTAATTTTATTGAGTTCATGATTCAAGAAAACCATAAACTAATAATTTCAATATCAAAAGTGGTATATTGCCTTAGATACACAAGGAGATGGCTTTCAAAATTGTAGTATATTGTATTCTCAAGTTCTATTACAAGTGTTACAAAGCATAATCAGAAAGTTACAAATAGTTGAGATACATATACTACATCATACAGCCGGCTATACTTTGAAGGTCAGCTGAATACAATTGACTAAACACAAACAAAATCAATTGTAGAGTCAAAAGGCCGATTGTCTTTTGACTAGTGACTATGACATGCCATAGCTCACATCCTAATCTATTACGAAAAGGATAAAGTACATGAAGTAGAAAATTTACAGACTCAAGACCTCAATGTACAGTTACTAAAAGTATGGACCTTTTTACCAAATTGTGAAAGTTGGTGACTTTACAGAGTTGCAGCGGAAAGGTATCCAACTTTATGTAAAGTACATCAGATAAAACATGTATACTAAAAGTCTTCGGAAGAAATCTGTCTTCAAATGTTGGCTTCGGAAGACTTTGTCTCTGAAGCTTCGGAAGACTTCATCTTTGGCTTCGGAAGATATTGGT
>BJCM01103077.1:0-10606 GCA_018326385.1 Flaveria bidentis
CAAGAAGACCATAGATCTTCCCTCACCCTCAAAAGGTCAATGGGTGGAATTTATGATGTGTGATGCCTCCGGGTCACCCAAGCCAGTTAAGGCTTGGGTCCCTAACCTCAACTAATGATTTCCATTGAATGTGCAGGGTGTTCGCTATAGTGCAGAAACAAATACTTGGATCGTAGATAGCGGAGCATCTAGGCACATGACTGGAAACCAGGCACTCCTGTCAAACGTCAAACAAATTAAAGGAGGTGATGTTTCCTTTGCGGGAAATAAAGGAGGTTACATTACAGCTCAAGGGGAGTTAGGGAACGAGAAAGTAAAGTTTGATAAGGTAAACTACGTTCAACAACTTCAAAACAATTTACTTTCTGTGTCCCAAATTTGTGACAAGGGTTTTAAAGTAGTTTTTGATAACAAAAAGTGCTATGTCCTGAAAAAGGACTATGTGATCCCGGAGGACCAAGTATTAATGTTTGCCTCAAGTTATAATAACCTTTATGTCTTGGATCTATCAAAGGCCTCTACAACGGATCATTAAGTATAGTGCTTCTTATCAAAAGCTACCGAGAAGGATTCAATCTCCTGGCATAGGAGCATGGGGCACATCAATCCATGGAAGATGAATCACTTGATCCATAATGATCTAGTGCGGGGAGTAAAAGTCAAAAATTTCCAACTCCTGGATTTTTGTGTAGCCTGCAAGAAAGGCAAACAGACGAAGAAGTCTCATAAGGAAAAGAAGGTTCACTCCATTGAACTGTCTCTTGAGCTCCTTCACATGGATTTGTTTGGTCCAGTTAGTACAAGAAGCATCACAAGCGACTTGTACTGCTATGTAGTTACAGATGACTATGCAAGATTATCTTGGGTGATGTTTCTGAAATCAAAATCAGAAACATTTGAGTCATTCAAAGAGTTAGTAACTACACTGGAGTCTTTCTACAAGCTAAAGGTAAGATAGGTACGCCCAGACAACGGAACCGAGTTCAAAAACCAATGGATGGAGGATTTCTGCAAAGAAAAGAGAATTGTGCATTAGTTCATGTCTGCCTACACCCCTCAGATGAATGGCGTTGCTGAGAGAAAGAATTGCAGCTTAATAGAGACAGCACGGACAATGCTAGCAGACTCGAAGCTGCCTATCCAATTCTGGAATGAGGCAGTTGCCAATGCATGTTACACGTTAAATCGAGTTCTGGTAGTTAAACGTCATGGCAAGACGTGTTACGAGTTACTTCAACGACGTAAGCCTAATCTAGAGTATCTCGAACCGTTCGGCGCACCGTGCACACTACTGAAGAAAAATCAGGAGGGAAAGTTTAGCGAGAAGGATGACGAAGGAATCTTTATTGGATACAACATACTAAATAAGAGAGTCTACAACAACTCAATGGGTCAAGTAGAAGTGTGGTGTAATGTCGACGTTCAGAGATACACCACCCCTCCTGCTGGAAAAGGACCCGCTTTCTTTTTCGACTATGATGGATTTTCAAGTCCTTCAACATCCCTCTCTCCAACTCTGATGATGACTTGGCAACCAAAATGATGTTTGAGTTCTTAAACACACCATCATAAGACGTCACATCATCTGGTTCACAAGGTGAATTGTCTAACCAGTCAGGGGGAGCACTCGAGGCAAGTGACTCCTCCTCTGACGATGAAGCTGTGGAGAATGATAAGAACAATCAAGAGGAACAGGTTCCTATTACAAAAAGTCCACAAGCATCTGACATTAATGCCTCTAAGTCTTTGGAACCTCACACTCTTTTTGCCTTAGATACAGAACCAAATGTTCATAATCTTAGTTCTGAGGTAGTTGTTCCCACCACTCCTGGATCACGCCTAAATGTCTATCATCCTCTGGACAATGTCATTGGGGATGTCAGATTAGGAGTTCAGACTAGAAATCAGCTATATTCAGCTGATTATGCCTCGGTAATGGAAAAAGGATACCTTCATGATGGTGCATATTGTTATTTTGTGTCTCAGTTTGAGCCAAAATACGTCAGTGAAGCCCTGAATGATGAGGCATGGGTGAGTGCCATGCAAGAAGAACTTCTTCAGTTCAAGAAATTAGGTGTATGGACATTGGTGGATAGACCTAAAGGTGCTAAAGTCATTGGCACCAAATGGGTCTTGAAGTGTAAGAAAGATGATCAAGGTGTCATCATCAGGAACAAGGCTCGACTTGTAGTTCAAGGATTTCGACAAGTCGAGGGCATAGATTACAATGAAGTATTTGCACCTGTGGCGAGAATGGAAGCAATCCGTATCTTCCTATCCTATGCCTCTTACATGAAGATTAAAGTCTATCAGCTGGATGTAAAGAGTGCATTTCTTCATGGTGAAATCCGGGAAACTGTGTATGTCAGTCAACCCGAAGGATTTGAGGATTCGTATCATCAGGACAGAGTTTATAAACTGGATAAGGCTCTCTACGGGCTTCATCAAGCCCCGAGAGCATGGTATGAATAACTCTCCACTCACCTTGTGAAACACGGATTTCGCAGAGGTGTAATTGACTGCACATTGTTCATAAAAGAAAAGGATGGTGATCTGCTACTTGTTCAGATTTATGTTGATGACATAATCTTCGGTTCCAAGAAGGAAGAATTATGTAAAGAATTTGAAGCAGTTATGAAGGCAGAATTTGAAATGAGTGCCATAGGAGAGATGAAGTTCTTTCTCGGACTACAGGTGGATCAAACACCAAAGGGGATATTCCTACATCAGACCAAGTATGTCGAGGATATTCTTAGTCGGTTCGATATTGGGAATGCTTCCGCAGCTGGGACACCACTTGCTACAAACCATGATATAGCACCCGACGAGAATGGTGATCTGGTTGATGCCACCATGTACCGAGGAATGATTGGATCCCTCATGTACCTCACTGCTTCAAGACCTGATATCATGTATGCAACGTGTCTATGTTCAAGATATCAGGCTAAACCAAAAGTTAACCATCTTATCAGGGTCAAGAGGATATTTCATTATTTGAAGGGTACACCTACACTTGGATTGTGGTATCCTCATGATGATGACTTTGAGCTCACCACATACAGTGATTCGGATTATGGCGGCTGCAAGATGAACTACAAATCTACCTCAACAGGGTGTCAATTCTTTAGGAGAAAATTAGTCACGTGGCAGTGTAAGAAGCAGATATCAGTTGCGCTATTAACTTGTGAAGCTGAATATGTTACTGCGGCAAGCTGCTGCTCTCAAATCATCCGGATTCAACAACAGATGCGAGACTACGGTTTGCAATTTTCTAACACCCCTATCTTTGTTGTTGATTCTGCTGCAATAGCCGTTACTAAAAATCTTGTCCAACATCCTAAGACCAAACACATCGGCATAAAATATCACTTTAGACGTGATTGTTTTGAAAAGAATCTAATCGATGTTGTTAAAATAAATACTGATTTTTAACGTGTTGACCTCTATACAAAAGCATTTGATAAACCACATTTTCTATACTTGTTAGAGGTCAACGATGTTAAAAAGAAAAGTGATGTAATTCCAGATGATGAACATGCTTAGTCCGATGTGTAAAGTCCTTTTTAATTTTATTTTTTTAAATTTTAGGTTATTTTATTTAATTAATTTCATTGTTGTTATATCATCGCCTATTAAAATCCTAAAAACGTAATTCATTTACGGATTTAGAATTTTAGGGGGGGAATAGGTTAGGTCAGTAATTAAAAAAATGAGGAAGGGGGATAGGTTAGCTGATAGAAATGAGATCGACTCTGTGAAACCGATTCAATGACTAAGGGAAAATGATAGTACACATGATCAAAGCATTTGAGACTTTATAAGATTAAATTAAATTAGATGCAAAATTCAAAGTATAAGTCTGAGAAGTCTGGGCAATATAAAAGAAAAAATGATAGTACATTGGCTACTACTAAGGTAAAACAAAGAAAGTAGATCTAGAGATTGTTAGATCACTACATGATGTGTCGGTAGATTAAACACAATAGATGATTAGACCTCATTGGTGAACTCAATTTAAACTAAACTATTCAACTGACTATGGGTTCCCATCTTATCACTGGTTAACACAATCAGTTATTTCCAATAAGGGGTGACGAGCAAATAAACGCCACAAATGTGTGCGGATGACCACTAAAAGAGCAAAGTACGAAAAAAATGAAAAATAAGCGCAATCAAGCTGATAACCTATGTTTTTGGTGCATTATGTGCAAAAGAAAAAATAAAGATGCTCTAACAAGAAGATAGGTTGTGTGCCTCTTTGCTGTGCGATGACACTGACTTGAGGATAAGCATAACCTAGATATTCTAGAATTCATTGTTGTTTGCCGCCTCTCTGCTGTGCGATGGCACTGATTTGAGGCTTGGCTTTTCGTTGAAAGCTCTAAGAATAGTCTCTTCTTGTAAAAATACCCGTAGACTGCTCAAAAATCTCCTGAGGAATGTTGATTACCATATAAGCGTGGGCTCCACAAATGTTGGTTGAAATAATAATACATAATACATCACCAATCTGTATCAAAAGTCTGTGTATGGATTTAAGTGGACAATTATACTGACAATCAGTGTGGCTTCAATTCTTGAAAATCCAAATCAACGTATACATCTTGTAGTACCAGTATGATTTCCTAAAATTGCTAAATGACCCTCGATGAAAACAAGAATCAAGCATCAAATGATTTTGGAAGCATGTCCTGAATGAATTGATTACCTGTATGATTCCATAATGAATCATTTCACTTATGGTCAAAATAACTTGAAGTTGACTGTTCTAGAAATAAATCTGGTAGATTTCTATCTTAGAATTTCCACTCCTCACAAAATCACAAAAACAATTTTGTTTTTTAGGTTAATTTTTCCTAGTTTAAATTTTTTAGTCATTTTAGTTGTATCTGTCGGACTATGGCGTGAAATTCAATCTGGAATTTAATCACTTAAAAGGGTCACGTCTGAGGTGACCACACATGTTTTCAAATGTAAAATGAGTCACGTCTGAGGTGATCAAATGTTTTCAAAGTTAGAAGGATCATGTCTGAGATGATCGAATGCTAAAAATGTTTTATCAATAAGTTAAAGGGTGTAAAATGTCAAATGGTCATAAAGTCAAAATCATGAGTATGACTCATACACACGACTGGACCATGAGTATGGACCAACTGTACGAATGGACCATACTTATTCCCTAGAGAACCGAATAGAGCATGAGTATGAACCATTCACCCGAATGGCTTACAAGATGGAGCCAGTCGCCCGAATGGAGCTGTGCGAATGAGTCAGTCGCCCGATTGAAACCCAGTCGGCCGACTGAATGGGATCGACTGAACCAATCACACGACTGAGGTCCAATCGCCCGAATGAACAGAAGGAATGGGTCTAGTCGCCCGATTGAAATCAGATTCAGTATAAATAGGGCCATAGTCGATCGCATAAACTCATCACCCCCTAATCGCCCTAAAATCGCATAAACTACCGTTACTCTGCCAAAAATTTCTCTGACCCAAATTAAGTTCATCTTGTGATATTCTAACGATCTCTGTTGATTATATAGGTATAATGCGGTGTAATCTAGCCAAAATTCCATCGATTTGACTCCAAAATCAAGAAATTCGGCCCTAACATGAACCGTGACTTAAGTTGGACAAATAACCTATCTAAACTAAGTAAAATGTTGAAATCAAAGTTATTAGGTGCTAAGTTAAGTGATTGTGAGTCTAATGAACTATAACACTACATTTAATTTTAAGATTTGGTCCAAATTCGAATTTCAGTCGAACGAACAGTGGGTCATGCAATTGGACACCCGGATGAACTACAATCGCACGATTGAGCTGGACGAATGACTCAGTTGGCCGAATGATTATACGAATGAGCTCAGTCGGCCAACTGAACCAATCGCAGGCTCAGTCACCCGATTGAACTCAGTCGCATGTTCAGTCACCTGACTGTATTCAGTCGCATGTTAGGTCAACCGACTGAACTCAGTCGTATGGTTCAATCGCATGATTGAACCAGACTGAGTTCAACAAAGTTAATTTGAACTGATTTTTGTTGTGTGGTGATCTAATGTCCATGTGTCTTGTATTACAGATCTATGGCTGATCGGTGGTCCATCAACCCCAAGCACAACATTTGTGCTCATCTGGACACCATAACTCGGAATGGTGCCGAGTTTGCTGGTATCATTGCGTTCCTAAAGAGATCCTGGATCCACAGAGCTATATCTACACCGTGCACCCCCTATAGGTCTATACAGCAGGCATTCTGGGAGGGTGCATCGGTTGATCGATCTCAGGAGCCCTACTGCATCCGGAGCACATTTTTTTGGGTAGGCTATCGAGGTGAACCGAGTTATATCTACACCGTGCACCCCCTACAGGTCTATACACCGTGCATCCACAGAGCTATATCTACACCGTGCACCCCCTACAGGTCTATACAGTGGCTAAAGACTCTAATGAACCGAGTCTTAATCTTAGGTTTAAGGTTTAAATGTATAAGATTTGCTTAGTTTTGTTTTGATGTAAGTTTCTTTGTTGTTAATTTGTATTGTGGTGTTTGGTTGGGTTGTGTTTTTGTATCATTTGGTGAATGATTTGATGTTACAAAGTTGTAACATTTGATCATATAGTGTTTGGTATCATTATAAAGTTATTTGAATGCAAGCTCACGTAAACATTATGCATGCATGCGTACAACATATATTTATGTATATATATCCATCAATAGATTATGCATTCGGGCACATGCATACGTAAGACATGCATGTAAACATGCATACATGCAACTTACACATATATATACACATAAATATCTATAACATATATATAAGGTTAAAATAATGGATAACATATAATAGAAATTATTTGTAGATTAATTTTTCCTAACCTTATTTTTAGGGTCGTCACACAATGTGTCCTTTGAAAATTATGATATGCATGTTGATGTCGATGAAAATGATGTAGAAGAACATGATACCGCATCAGATCGAGAATATATGACTCGGTTAGGAGATGAAATTGCTTAGCAGTTAATGCAGAATGTCGAATAAACGATTTATAAATGTATTTGTACGGTTTTATGAATGTTATTGCAGTGTTGTATGACTTTTATTTATATTTTAATGAATTTTTATGACTTTTATTTATATATTAATGTTAAAGTTTTTATAAAAGTTTAAAAAATAGATTTAGTTTAATTACAGAATATTTCATCATTCTGTAGATGTTAAAAAAATAGTTTTTTCTTATAAACTGCAGACATTTGGTCCACCTCTTCTACTGCAGATGTCTATAGATGTGATCCGTGGTTTGCAGACGTTTTCTTGCAGAAAAATAAACAACACCTAAGACTTGAACTCTTGATCTTCTCATATTACATGTCATGACCATCTCATCTTAAACACTTAGCTAATAAACATTGGAATTTAGTAAATAACTAGGTTATAAACCTATGTATTACACAAGTGAAGTAAATGGAATGTTAAAAATATTAGTTTTATGAATTTTTTGTATGTGTTATTAGCGTTTGGTGAAATAAAATAAACTATGAATATATAAGAACTTATAAATAAAAACTAAAAATTATAATATTATATTTTAAGATAAGATATAGAACAAATCACGTAGTTTAATATGTTTTAATAAATTATTAGAATAAGAAGATTTATAATTTGAGTATTCGATTTGTTGAGGTTTACATATTTAAAATCATTATCATTTAATATGAAAGAAAGAAGGAAAACATAAATTTAAAGTTAACTAAAAAGCATATGTGTCCCTTTACGCTTGTTGTGGGATAAAACCACTTCTCATGTTATCCTCTAGTATTACTTCATATGGCATTGACTGGACACTAGATCTGATCTAGTAGCGTGACTTTGTTGTGATTCAGCTGATTAGGAGCTCTAGCGAAATACTTAAAAATTTTAAAATAACCACCTAAATACATGAATATTAATAACAACATATTACATTAATATAAATATAAAACATTACATAATTATTTTTAAAGACATGCAATACAAGTAATAGTCTAATACGAGATCAACGGCATCAAACCTACAAATGCTCGACCAATTCATGATGAAGGTTTTCGTGTATTTAAAGGTTCTTGATAAATGATATGTTATTGAGTTTTTGTTAATAAATGATTGTCGATTGTAGTGGAAGGAACTTATCATCGGTAGTTTTAACAAATAGTATTGCCTTCATCTTCTAAAATAATGTTATATACAATAAGATAAGTATAAACTATGATCATTATCTTCTCATTTGTCTACAATCGTCTCGGGTTTGCAATCAAATGAAAGTGTTTATGTAGAACTCCAAAAGATTTTTCAATGTCTTTTCTTGCCACTTCCTACTTCTTCATGAAGTACTTTCGTTTGTCTTTAAATGGATTTGTAAAAGCTTAAACTAGTGTTGTCCATCCGTTTTCCAAGAGCCGGAACAACCTCTATTCCTTCAACAACAGTTAGGCCTTTTTCTAATCCTACAACCCTTCCCCCAAAACTTTCAGATATCCATTAGTTAGATAGTACCTGTATTTAAAATGTTCTCCATCTTCATAAAAAGATTGAGGGGTCCAATGCCGTTGATAAGGTTGTCGAATAAAAAGATGGTTTGTATAGAAATTAGAGATGGGTATATGTAGATAAAAAAGTAAAATTATTTTTTTATTATTATATTAATGGGCCTAATGGCTCTTTTTATGAAACCCACCACACATCAACACAAGTAGGTGTTACCATACCCACGTCCCATGATCACGCTCCAATCCGTCCTACCGTTTTATAGTATACACAATCAGGGTGGCAAGCCATTTGACTCATGCCCTTGATAACAGGCGACCTAATCTTATTTTTTTATTGGGGTGGGATATCCGAACACCCTCTCAGGGATATCCGGACATCCTGTCAGGGATATCCGGACACCCTGTGATTTTTATTTACGACCCGTGAAGACTCTTACGGGTCATGAAAGGGTTGAGACAAATTAAAATTTTGGATTTACAAATCACGACCGTGAAGAACCTAATAGGTTGTCACGGCCCGTAAAGGAATGGTTTCACGGGCTGTGAACCTATTCACGGGCCGTGAAGCTTTTCGACCCATTTTTGTTTTTGTTAATTATTTATCGGTTTTCGTGATTATTCATTTTTTATAATTATTTGACATGACGTATTTTTCTTCGTAAAACGTGTATCGATTATTTGATATGATGTAATATTTTATATTTAACGATATATATAGAGATACATGTTAGTTTTTTTATGAAACAATTTTAATCGAGATAAGTAAAATGCTAAATCGAAGAAATAATAGAAGGCGTGCGAATGATTTTGGTTCTAACTCACATGTAATTGTTGAAAGTATTCCAAAACGATAACCATAATTGGCAGAATGGCAAAAATTGGTCTCGGAATATTATGCAGTTTTTATGAAACGGAGATGCTCAATTGTGTAGGGTATATTACATGGGTGTTGTGGATCTGCACTTACAAATTTGACGAGGGCTTGTTGGGAACACAACTTTGTGTTCAGATATAAAATTTAAAAATTGAAATTGTAAAAAAAATAATATTTATTTTAATATATATTTTATTGTTTTTATACCATATTTGGGCGTGGACAAATAGATTGATGATCTGGCGATTTGAAGAAATAAATAGAACAGAAGAATTGCCGGGTAATGATCATTGGACGATTCTTCTATTTGAGTGGTTTAACTTAATATACATGAGATCTGTTGATGGTAATGAATATGCAGACTGGAGTACAGATCTACATCCTGTGGTATGAGAAGTTGATACGGTAATATTGTTTTCGTGTTATAGTTGTGATATTATTCTTTACAGGTGTATGTACCGATCACTGATGATGATAAAAATTGGTATATTTTTAAAATTTTTATGGAGTCACTACAAGTTCATATATTATTTCCTTATGAATGTCGTCCAAATACATTTGATGATTCGTGGTGCATTCATCATAATGTTCGAGCGATTATTGTAAAATTTGAATTGTATTTTTTTTATTTTCTTGATCGTATATAGTATTGGCAGTAATCTAGGAAAGAAGAAATTAAAACATTGTTAGTGTCTGGTGAAACTGTTTGGCCTTTAAATGCAGGTAATATTGGCCTAGTTTCAGGAGTTGTTATTTGTATGTTATTACGTAGACTGGTTCAAAATAAATCTTTAAAGTGACATGAAAATAATTTACAAGATTCTTGCCTGAAATTCCGACGATTTATGGCAGATGAATCGTATTCAAGACGAACAATGTAATTATTTAATAAAGACTAAATTACAAATTTCATCCTTTATGTTTGGTGAAAAATATGGAATGGGTCCTTTCGAAAAATGCCTTTCACTCAATGTCCTTTTTTATAAAAAGTTTTTACGTAAAACGTCTTTTTTACTAACTGAGGTTAAATAATTCTGTTAAGTCAAGGGTATTATTGTCATTTCATTCATAAAGGACTATTTTTGTAAGTGTTAAAGTTTTTTTTTATTCTTCAATTCTATTCATTTTTTTCTATTATTATTTTTATTAATTGATTATTTAGCTTATTTATTTTATATAATATATATTATTTAATTTATCTAT
>BJCM01103175.1:0-12677 GCA_018326385.1 Flaveria bidentis
AATCTACATATTGTAGTCTTGATACAATTTAACCTTAGCAATACAGGCAGGAGTACAGAGATGTTCATATACCTTATTTTCATCTGTTCCGGCCATGAGTGCTTAAGCAAGAGTCACATCCTGTACCATGAAGCTCCAGTCAACTTCTTGAGCCATTGCAGCTGTTTCAGTTGACTTTCCGGTGGGCTTTGGTGTAGAGGGATATGTGGAGGCCTGTGGGGTTCCCGGGTTGGACTTGGGAGCCTTGCATTCCCTTGCAAAATGACCAAGTTGGTTATAGTTGTAACATTTGGCCTTGGTTCTGTCAAATCCAAATTTGCTGTTGATTGGGTTCTGGGGAAATTGCCTTCCAGTTCTCTTGAAGAACTTCTTTGCTCTGTAGGTTAGAAGAGCCATTTGTTGGACTATGTCCACGTATTCCATGTCATCCGAGCTGAAACACTCTAGATCATCAAAGCAATACTGATAATCACTTGAGTGTCCACTTCCTGAGACAAAAGCATAGCTATCCTAAAAGGAGCTTTGCTGAGCTTGTTGAGACCTTGGAGTCTCAGGAAATATGATGTATGGCCTAGAAGAACAAGATGGCTGCTAGGTGTAAGTCAGGTATTGTTGAGGCTGGGAGATTCCTGAGCCTTCAGCAACCATTAAGGCGTTGCTAGCAGGAAGACTCAAGGGTCTGCTTGTCTGATGACTCCTCTTGCTTTCCATTTCCAAACGGTATCCATCAAGGATCCCATAGAGTTCGGTCATGGTGAGTGTATTCAGATTTTCTGTTCTCTTGATAGAGACATAGTAAAATGTCCACTCATTGGGTAATGCACTCATGAACTTTCTTGTAAGGTCTCTGAGTTCATGAGCAATCCCCACAGATTGAAGGGAAGAAATGAGATCCATGTACCTAAAATATTGCAGGCTAAGAGTCTCTCCAGTAACATGGGTGAAGTTCTCAAACTACTGCTTCAGTGAGTCCTTCTTGGAGTCATTTGAGCTTGAGTACATTTGAGCAAGCGCATCAAACAGTTCTTTGGCAGACCTGCAATGCTCAAACCCCACCTTGATAGAGTTTGGAATTGTAGTCATGAGGACAGTCATAGCGTTGCTGTCAATGTCAAGCTTCTTCCTGTCTTCATTAGAATAATCTTCAACAGCTTTCTCGATCATGGCACCGTTTCCACAAGCTACCTTTGGCTTATATGGGCCATTGACAATGGATTGCCACATTTTGCTGTCTTGATACCTGATGAAGCCTTCCATTCTTCTGCTCTAGGACCTGAAGTTTTCAGGAGTGATGATGGGTGCTTTGGTCATCGTCCCCATCTCTACTTCAGATTTGTTGAGGGCCATTTTTGAGTGAGGTATAAGGAGGAGTGAAAAACAGGTTGATTAGGATGGTAAGATCTCACAATGAAGAGCCTAAAAAGCTCTGATACCAATTGCAGGATCGGGTTTGTCACAGAAACAGTTGGATTTCTCTCAAACTCACTTATAGACACACTCAATTCAGATGAAGTAAAGTTTTTCATAAGAGTTGATAATAATATAATAAGTAGTGAATGAGCACACAGAAATAAATTTTCAAGGCACTTGTATATATTATTTCTCAACTCAAGATATTACAAGACTCTTACAAGCATAATACATGAGTTACAATAAGAGACTATATATACTAGATCCTATAGGCGGATATACTTTGATACCAGCTGGAAACCTAGGACTAAAAGCATATACTACAATGTTAAAGTTAAGGTATCTTAGGTAAAGTATTATCTAAGATATGGTAGTCATGACATGTCCATGACTTACCTTTTGTCACCAACTAAAGATGGCAACTGTACTAACATAAAAAGGTAAACAGTGGATTAAAGTATGGTCAACTGCATGGCTTTTGAGAAAACACCATGCAGTATCTCAGAGATTTGCAGTGGAGTGTCAGGAAGGCCATACTTATGTCCACTGGATAATAGCGGTGTTTTCCGAATGTAAGTTGGCTTCGGAAGAACAAGTTCTTCCGAACCCACTAATACTTCGGAAAAGGCTTCTATACTTCCGAGGCTTGAGGACTTCTGTACTTCAGAAGTTGACTTCAGATCTTTCTTTCTAAGTCTTGAACTTTGGAAGTAGGTTCTTTGTCTTTGTAAGTTGGAACTTTTCCTTCGGAAGTAAGCTTTACACTTTGTCTTCGGAAGAGCTCCTTTTTCCTTCGGAAGTTCCACAATTAACTTCGGAAGTCCTTTACTTGTAGTACCAAAATCTTCTAAGTGACTTGGTTTTGGTTGCACTAGCCTTTCTAGATCCAACATGTTGTATAAGGAGGAGTACTAATAAATGATGAATTAGTGAAAAATCCTGCTCCAACAAATAAATCTCCCTCTTCTTCTGTAATTTTCTCACTTTTTGCCATGAATGCATTTTCAATAGTGTTTGCAGGAGAAGCAACAAACTGATACTGAGACATTGATGCTACTCTATCATTATTCCTTGAGTTTTCATTAATCTCTACTGACTCTATCTTGGCAATGAGTAGATCTAGATCCATAGGGAACTTATCAATATGTTTTAGTAAGGTTACTGTTTGTTTCCATGATGAGGGTAAAGCATTGAGTAGTCTAAGATTTAGATATTCAAGATCAGGCATAATACCAGTTGTTGACATCTCAGTTGTAAGTTGAACAAATCTGTTCATCATTTGATTTATGGTTTCTCCAGACAAATGTTGAAACAATTCTAATTGCCTTTCAACTTTTGTTTCTTGAGATTTTGAATATCCATGTCTCTTTCACAAATGGTCTTTAAGGCTTTATACATGGTGTATCTAGTTTGATATCCATCAAGCCTTGCAAGAACTTCCAGAGGTAGTCGTTTACACATCAAGGAATATGCTTTGATATCATTCTTTACTCATCTCCAATCATCTCCTTGAAGACCATCTTCAGTATAGGGTTTTTAAGAATCTTTAGTATAAACAAACCTTCTGTTAGGTCCATCAGTGATTATAGGAATGTATGGTCCTTTCTCTATAGATTTCCAAATATTAGTGTCAATGGAATTTAAATGATGTTTTAACCTAAGAGACCAAATTTTGAAATCAGCTCTATTTTTAAGTTTTGGAACTCTATTTTCAGAATCTTCTGATTTCACCATTCTTATATTTTTGTTATTTTTCTTAGATTTTGAATTAAGAAAAGAAATGAAAAAGTTTTTGAAAATTTTTCTTAAAAAAAGTTCCAAGTAACAAGGGTGATGCGCCTGAACAGTAATCAAACTCCCAAACAGTTAATGCGCCTAAGTTGAGAGACGTCTAAGTTGATGCGTCTAAACAGTAGTAAAACGCCTGAACAGTTATAATGCGCCTACACAGTTATAATGCACCTCAACAGTTATCAACCGTCTAAACAGTTCTAATACGCCTCAACAGTGATGATACGTCAGGACTTTTACTCTTTAACAGTAGTCAAACGTCTGAACTAAAAACGTCTAAACAGTGTTAATGCGACTAAAGAGTAGTCAAACGCCTAACACTTCATTATGTTCATATGAATGTAACTAACTCAAATCTTCTGAAATTCTTCAAAAGTTGATGAATTGGATTGAAACTTTCCAATTAGACATGTTTTATACCGATAATCATTCTTCTACTATCAATTTGTTTCAATATCAACAACAAATCAATCAATTTTGTAATTTTCAATTCGAAAAATAGTGAACTTTTCAAACACAAATTCAACAAATTATCTCGAATTTGATGATTTAATTGCTGATTATGGTTTAAAATATGTTTCTGATGATCAAACACATCTTAAATCCACAAATTTTCAATTGAATTGTCTATCAATCATAGATTCAGTGAACTTTTTGAGTTTGAAAGTTCGAAAAACCTCAAAAATCACTTAACCAACAGCTCTGATACCAATTGATAGGATCAATATGAGCTCTGATACCATTTGATAGGATCAAATGTACCAATATGTGATGATGTATGAACACAATTCAAAGAAATACAAACAAAGTAATCGAATCAAGCAAGATATCAACAAAATTCATAGTTTCATTAATATCAAGCACAGACAATTACAAAGTAAGTAAAAACTGTTGTACTTGACGTCCCTTCTAACTGCTACAAGTCTAAGCTATTCATAATGAAACACAAGGAACTAAGAAATTACAAAACGAGTCACTATACTATTACAAATAGTAAAAAGACACATAAAGGCAACATGTTAATCTTTCTAGAGAACTATCAATTTAGATAGGATCAAATGTACCAATCTGTGATGATGTATGAACACAATTCAAAGAAATACAAATAAAGTAATCAAATCAAGCAAGATATAAACAAAATTCATAGTTTCATAAATATCAAGTACAGACAAATACATAGTAAGTAAAAAATGTTGTTCTTCACGTCCCTTCTAACTGCTACAAGTCTAAGCTATTTATAATGAAACACAAGGAACTAACAAATTACAAAACTAGTCCCTATACTATTACAAATACTAAAAAGACACATAAAGACAACATGTTAATCTTTCTAGAGAACTAACAATACTCCCCCTAAGATTTACATGTTGTCTTTATGTGTCTTTTTTACTATTTGTAATAGTATATGAACTAGTTTTATATTTGTTAGTTCCTTGTGTTTCATTATAAATAGCTTAGACTTGTTGCAGTTAGTAGTAAGAGTGAACGAGAAGAACAACAGTTTTAGAACATATTTAGAACTGCTTACTTACTTTGTAATTGTCTTTGCTTGATATTCACGAAACTATGAATTTTCTTGATATATTGCTTGATTTGATTACTTTGTTTGTATTTCTTTGAATTGTGTTCATACATCATCACAGATTGGTACATCTGATCCTATCAAATGGTATCAGAGCTCATATTTACCCTATCACATGTTTTCTTCGGCTTAACACATTCACGTTTGAAATGTTCCTTTTCTCCACAGTTAATGCAGGTAACTTTGGTTTTGTCTAAACCGAAAGTAGTGTCTTTTGTGGCTACCAAGTTCTGTCCAGTCTTTTTCATAAACATTTCCGCTCTCCTAACAACACTTGCCAAAGCCCACATTATATCATTCTTTCAAGTTCATTTTCATCAACCTGATCGTATTCTTCATCGGCCAGATGTCAATTACCAATTTTCCCTACAACTAGACCATCATAAGATTGAACAACCACTGCTAGAAGGTCCATATGCTCCTTTGCAACCTCCACGGTAATATTACCGAGATTTTCGGTCCTCAACTTAGTAGCCTTTGCTTCAGGCACAATATAATGGGTACTAGATGACCCTAACGTTTCAGATCCTGAAGCTGTGGTTTGAGAACGAGCGGCTGAACTAGACACAAACGCTATTTGAAGAGGTGCTTCTGAACTGGTTGGAGTGGGAGATGATTTATAAAGTGAAGGATTCTGGTCATAGGATCCTTTCTGAGACTTGTATTTCATCCTCAGTTCTTCCTCTCTCAACTTCAATATGAAGTCATTTATATCCAACTTTGATAGAATATTGTTCTATCTCAGATTCCACACAAAAGAGTCCCATTTCTCTGGCAAACCATCTACAAAACTTGACACCTTATCTTCCATAGACGTTTTTACCCCATGAGTGTGAAACTCATTCATTAGATGGTAGAACCTGTCTATAACATCATCCAAGCTTTCTTTCCCCATCAAAGAGAAGTTATCAAACTCTTTCCTCAGAGCCTTTGCCTTCAAAGCTTTCAACGTTGCATTCCTATCGTATCTTTTCTCCAAAGCTTCCCATAACTTCTTTGCTTGTTTGTTCTTAGAAAACTGATGGAATATGTCTTTTGGTATTGACTGAGTCAACACCACATACACCATCTTTTCATCATTGTGCTTCGCTTTCTAGCTGTCAGTCATACTTCGCAAAGTTAATTTAGCACCATCAGCAGCGATTGGCATACAATAACCTGTCTCAATAGATTCCCAAAGATTGGGATCAACTCCATTCAGATAGATCTCAAACCTCTGTATCCATTATGGCTAATCATCTAAAATTGTAAGTTTAGGTGGTTTATTGTGATTCACAACTTCATTTTCCAGAAGTAGAACGTTCTGGATGCAAGAGTCTCTTCCGGCAGTAAACGTAGAGAACTGATCTTCCATCTCTTTAAACTTTGAGCTTTAGAACACGACTAGTTCACTCGTGCGAATGGAAAAATATGGATGGGCCAATCATACGATTGGACAAATGCGGATGAGCAATGCAGATGACTCAGTCGTGCAGATGAGGTATGCGATTGAAGTGTGCGAATGAATTCAATCATGCGATTGGATTCAGTCGTATGTATGGAGTGTGCGAATGGAGACAAGCGAATGAAGATATTCAGTCGTCTGAAATGGATGAGCGACTGAGTTAAATCGTGTGAATGGGTGTGCGATTGAGTTCTGTCGTGTGATTCATCTAACGATGAAACAAACATTAAGAATTGATTAGAAATCGATCAGGAACGAACTATGAACTTGGAGTAGGTTTTCTAGACGCTCTGGACGGCTAGGTTATGAGTATGTGTCAAAATTATTTAAGTGTCATGTTTTTCCATGAATTATGTGGTATTTATAGGTTATGGGTTTCCAATCATACGACTGAACCATTAGCATGGTTCAGTTATGCGACTGAATCATGCGATTGATCCATACGCACGACTGAAGGTTCAGTCGTGCCACTGAGTCAATCTTATGTCTCAATCATGCGACTGATCTAGTTTCCTAGTTCAGTCGTGCGACTGGTCCAGTAGCATTAGATATTCATGCGTATGGTCGATTAGCATGGTCCGTTCGCATGAAGACTCATATGACTAAGTTTGAACACAGTTCTCAATCATTATTGACTAAGAACTATGCACAACAACCTCAAACCTATATAGTAAGTTCATTATACTTCAACACACAATAATACAATGAAATATTAAACATTATAAGCATCAACCACATATTATATTTCATTCAAATCATTCATTACATATGTGTAAGACATGACAGACTTTTACATTAAGCACATAAACTAGGTACATATATATATCAACACAATTTGTGGGTGGTATGCAGTGCTTAAATCTAAACGGGTTCCTAACGCTTGTTGGAGTGATTTCCAGAAATGTGAAGTGAAGCGGCTATCATCGGAGATGATTGACAAAGGCACACCATGCCTGGTCACTATTTTATCAATATACAACTGAGCCTGTTTTGTTAGGTCATAGTCTTCCCTAATCAGCAAGAAGTGAGCTGATTTGGTTAACCTGTCCACTATTACCCAAATAGTGTCATGACCTCTAAAAGTTCTAGGTAGTTTTGTGATGAAACCCATTGTGACGTTATCCCACTTCCATTCTGGAATTTCGGGCTGTTGCAATGTCCCTGACGGTTTCGGGTTTTTAGCCTTCACTATGGCACACATCAAACACTTACTTAGATAAATGGTGATGGATTTCCTGATCCCAGGACACCAGAAAAGGGCCTTTAGATCATGGTACATCATGTCACCTCCGGGGTGAACCGAGGACCTAGACTTGTGGGCTTCGTCGAGGATCACCTCTCTAATTCTCCCATGCTTTAATACCCACATTCTCCCATCACATTTATATATACCATTTTTGTTCAACTCTTAACGCTTCTCCATTCCTGTCAAAATTTCCCCCGCTAGCTTATCTTCCTTTAGCGCTTCACCTGGTGCTTTCTTTAGTCTTGCGATAAG
The DNA here is from genome assembly GCA_018326385.1 of Flaveria bidentis. Taxonomy (NCBI): domain Eukaryota; kingdom Viridiplantae; phylum Streptophyta; class Magnoliopsida; order Asterales; family Asteraceae; genus Flaveria; species Flaveria bidentis. The sequence continues at coordinate 7,726 of BJCM01103175.1, forward strand.
GTTGGTGTACACTCTTATCCTTAAGGCACGGACCCGTAAAGGTTTTTCCCTTTCTTTCCGGCTCAAGGCATCAGCCACTACATTGGCCTTACTAGGAGGGTAGCGTATCTCATATTCGTAGTCATTCAGTAACTCGACCCATCTTTGTTGGCGCATGTTCAACATCTTTTGATCTAGAATGTGCTGCAAACTCCTATGGTCAGTGTAAATAATGCACTTCGTGCCATAAAGATAATGCCTCCACATTTTGAGTGCAAACGCCACAACACCGAATTCTAGATCATGCGTTGTATAGTTCTTCTCATGATCGTTTAGTAGTCACGATGCATAAGCGATTACCTTTTTGAGTTGCATTAGCACACATCCTAGTCCTTGGCGCGAGGCATCACAATCGACCACGAAATCCTCCTTGAGTTTTTCGAAACTTCTCCTTGAGTGTTTCGAACATTTCATTTGGCTCTCGTTCCCACACAAAGGTTGTGTTCTTCTTTGTCAGAGCAGTCAATGGTTGCACAATGCATGAGAAGTCTTTGATAAACCTTCTGTAGTATCCTTCCAATCCAAGGAATTGCCTTATCTCAGTAGGATTTTTCGGAATTTTCCGGTCCTTAATCGCCTCAATCTTAGAAGGGTCAACTTGAATCCCCTTCTCATTTACCACATGCATTAAAAATTGGATCTCTCGCATCCAAAATTCACATTTGAAGAACCTGGCATATAATTGTTCATTTTTAGCAGCTCAAGAATTAGCTTGAGGTGTTTCTCGTGCTCTTCTTTACTACGAGAGTAGATTAGGATGTCGTCGATAAACACGATCATGAACTTGTCAAGATATGGGCGACATACACGGTTCATGAGATCCATAAACGCTGCTAGTGCGTTAGTCAGTCCAAAAGGCATGACTAGATACTCATAATGTTCATATCTCATTCTAAAGGCTGTTTTGGGTATGTCTTCTTCTCTTATTTCAGCTAATGGTATCCCGATCTTAAATCTATTTTAGAAAAGTAGCTAGCTCCCTGCAATTGATCGAATAGGTCGTCAATCCTTGGGAGAGGATAACGATTCTTTATCGTTAGCTTGTTTAGCTCCCGGTAATGAATGCACATCCGTAGGGTTCCATCCTTCTTCTTCACAAATAAGACTGGTGCACCCCATGGAGTAACATTCGGTCGAATAAATCCCTTGTCGAGTAGTTCTTGGATCTACAGCATTAGTTCCTTCATCTCGGGAGTGGCAAGTCTATATGGTCCCCTAGCTACTGGTGCAGCACCAGGTAGTAGGTCTATATGAAACTCAACATGTCGGTTCGGAGGGAGTCCCGGTGGACCTTCGGGAAACATTTCTGGATACTCAAAAACTACTACAGTATCCTTAATCTTCTTCTCCTCTTTTGTTTTCATTACGTAGACCATGAAAGTTAGACGTCCCTTCTCAAGGCTCTTGGTAGCTTTCAGATGGGATATCATAGGGCATAGCATGTCACTTCCTTCGCCACGAATCACTAGTACTCTCCTGTCGCTCAATGGTAACCTAAGCAGGCGATCCTCATAGACGATTTCAACTCTATGCTTAGCCAGCCAATCCATACCAACAACCACATCGAATCCTCCTAGCTTAATAGGCATCAGGTTTATCTTAAATGTGCTACCTTTTAGATTCATTGAACAGTCCTTGATGACTTCATTAGTTTGTATAATATTACCATTGGCTAATTTGGTAAACGGATCAGTCAGGATACATGCATTCAAGTCGATCAAATGCCTAAAAGCACTAGAGATAAAACTAGCAGGATGGTTGTTTATAAGGAACGTACCATTAACAACATCGGGTTCCTTGTGAGCATCAGCTGGTCTGATCACGTATGCTCACCCATTAGGCCTGTTAGGTCTCGCATCCTTGTCTCTTCCTAGCTTAGGGAACTTGTTCGTCATGTGCCCTAGGTCTCCACATTCATAACACTGCTTACCAATCATGAATGTTCAATCATTGATCAAGTGGTCGGTTCACTTGCACCTAAAACAAGGCATTGGGTTGCACTCCCCTTGATGGTGCAATTTGCACTTGTTGCAAAAGGGTTTGTGCCTACATACATCCTTCGTGCCCTTCCACCTTGACCGTCACGCCTCACACCTTCACCTGCTTTCCTGCTTGAACCACTGTTGTTACCCATTGCCTTCCTTGCATCAACCTATTTTCTCTTCCTTTCCTCAGTTCTTCCCTGCTCTATCCATCCAGCCCTAATCGGGTTATCAGTTACGCTGCTAGTGAGATCCACCACGGATTGTAGGGTCGTAGGCCTGGAAGATCGGACCATCCCTTGAAGCCTATGATGTAACACCTAGATAAATTGGGCTACACCTTTGGCTTCTGGTGTCACCAGGTAGGGCACCAGTCTGGACAGGGCTAGAAACCGGTTGATGTACTCTGTGTAGTTTGGCCCTTTCATCTCTAGGCCTAAGAATTCAGATTCCAGTTCCTCCAACTGGTTGATCGGACAGTACTTGTTGATCATCAATTCTCTGAACTCGGCCCAACTCATACAGCTGGCAACATTTCTTCCTCGGGGCTGAATGATGGTTTTCCACCATTCAAGCACTGATCCTTTCATGGATTGGGAGGCGAATCGTACCATGTACTCCATCTTGCACCCGCTTATTTCTAGTACTGCCTTGATCTCGTCCATCCAACGCTAAGTCTCAATAGCACCCTCGGTGCCATAGAAATCTTTGGGTTTGCATGCCATAAACGTGGGTATGGCATTAGCGATTTGTTGAGCCATAATGTTTGCACTTCTTTCATCGCTTCTCGGGTTATTGAATACTGGCGGGGTTGGTGGTTGATTTCCTTCTCGTCCAGGCTCCTCGCGGGGGCCTCTGCCTGTTCGTCTCCTACCCACACGGGCTCCTCTTCTTGGCGGCATTGTAATTTCAAGACAAGCAACTCATTTAGCATCATATAATACGTTTTAATTATCCCAACACATTGATTACCTTAAAGGTCACGCCAACTTTTGCACAAAAATCATACTATATGAACAACATGACATAATTAATAGTTTCATTAAGCATGGTTGGGGAGTATATTCCCGAGCAACCGAATTCTTTCCCTCATGTTTGTGGAGTTATATACTCCATATCAATTCACCCTGCAAGGTTACTATCGGATAGCAATAGTTTCTTAAATAACCATAAGATCATCCATTACAGAGATTTAAAATAAAGTATATGTCATGGTTCACAACTTGAAAGGTACCATTACCCCCATAATAAATAATAATAATAGTATCAGTTAATAATAGAAATTGTTTCCTTCAACTGTCTAAGAGACAGAAAATCCCACTTCCCCACTAGGCCTTCACATCCACTTCTTTTTCAACCATCCTAGCCACCCTAAGTTCTTCTTTTTTTGCTCTTGCTCCAACCGTTGTACCACATGTGAAGCCATCATGGCCTAAAACTGGGTAGATTTTGAGGTCCGAGTGGCGTGCTGAAGAGTCAGCTCATGACGACGGACGGTCTTCCAAATCTCGTCTGGTCCAGCGTCGGAGGGACCTGCATCACATGCCCGGCGGCTAGACTGGGAGTACCGGTCAGCAGCTAGTACTCTAGGGCCGTCATACATGTTGTGCCTAGGTGGTATCCAGTGCTTGTCATGCGGTTGTTGTCGGGGTAGGTCAAATGGCTATGGGGCCGGTATCGGTCTCCAAATTAGTGGAAGCGGAGGAGGAGGCATCATAAAAGAAACTGAAGGTCTCGGCCTAACACTCTTTCATGGGCAGGTAATAGTCCGTGCATCCATGCCTTGATAGGAGGGAGAGGTGAGTAAGTGGGTAAGCCGACATGTAGTGAGTTGGAGCGCGTTCGGCTCCTGGCTAGGGACATCGAAGTGGAGTTTTTTGATGGCTTTGGTTATCCCAAGTCGTTGATAAAAATCCAGGGTGTTCACACATCCTGAGGTAAGCCTCGTATTCCGTCCGAGGAGTGAACCTTAAACTGCTCCCGATCGAAGTGGTCTCGTGAACTGGGTGAGCTGGTGCCTTACCTTTTCCTACCATAGTCTCAGATAACCTGTAAAATTATCATGAGTAATTTGGTTTCTCATAACTCATGGTAGTAATAGTACAAGTAATAGTAACAGTACTTATAGAAGTGATGGTAGTAGAATTAGTGATCAATTTTGTCAATAATAGTATCAGAAATCAATAGTCTCGTCAAATGACAACAAATAAAAAGGTTCTTTTAATAAAACTCTTAGACAGCAAAAAGAAAATTTTAGAAATAATAAATTTTAAACAGAGAAGGGTCCGAACACGACCTAAGGTCCATGCTAGAATTTACGCGTCCGGTAAATTCATGATTACCTTGATCAAGTGTAATCATCGACTTACCCAACCCGATCATCCCAACACTTTCCATAAGGGTGGTCCTAAGGTATCATGGTTGTAGCCTAGGGTCTACTTGATGGGTTTGATGGACCAAAATCAAAGTTGTTTAACCATTTTAAACATGAAAACGCAGCGGATAAAAGCCCTAATAATATGATTCATAATCTGAAAAATTAAGGTTCTTTACTTTGTTTTAACAAACCCAATAGCAAAGGATAATTCATATGTGTTTGAACAAGCTATCAACAAGATATAACAACCAAAATAAAACAAGGAAACTACCTTTCAAAGCTGCTGAAAATCGACTATGAACTACCTTCAAAGTAGCTGCTGAAAATCGGGATTTAGGTGAAGATAATGATGTTCTTGAACAGCCAAAACACCAAGAGAAGGTATCCTCAAGCTAGCATACCCACAAGCCAAGAGCAAGACACCTTGTTGCTAGGATTTGACACCAAAAACGCAAAGGAACAGGCTGCTGGAACAAGTTTCAGCCGAGATTCTTCAAGGAAAAATGGATTTGTACCTTCAAACCTTTGTTCTTTGCATGTGTGAGTGAGAGAGG
>BJCM01103199.1:1267-16397 GCA_018326385.1 Flaveria bidentis
TGATGCGGCTGAACAGTTGTGAAATGCCTGAACAATGGTAATGCGCCTACACAGGAGTAATGCGCCTAAACAGTTCTAAAACGTCTCAACAGTTCCAATGCGCCTCAACACTTCAACACTTCAACACTTAAAAACGTCTCAACACTTAGAAAAATATTTCAAAACTGCTCAATAGTAGTAAAATTCCTAGGGTAAAAACTCCTCAACAGTTGAAAAACGCCCAAACAGTTGAAAAACGCCTAAACAGTGTTCAAGCGCCTAAACACTTAGGTAAATTTCTATGATTTTTAACCCTAATGCGCCACATTCATCATATTCATATGAATATAACGAACTCTGAATTTCTGAAATCCTTCAATTGTTTATGAATTGAACTGAAACTTCCCAATTAGCTCAATATAATGCCGATAATCATTCTTCTAGTATCAATTTCTTCATTATCAATAACAAATCAATGAATTTGAGATTATTCAGTTCGAAAACTTCATCTCCGTTCGAACAACAAATTCAACAGATTTGATGAAATATACTGCAATTTGTGATTCAAATTATGTTTCTGATTATGAAACACAACTTTAATTCACAATGTTTCACTTGAATTGTCAATCAATTACAGATTTCAGTGGATTTTTGACGTTTCTATGTTCGATAGAACTTCAAAAACACTCAACCGAAAGCTCTGATACCAATTGATAGGATCAATTGATTCAATCTGTAAAGATTTATGTAAACAATTCAAAAAAAACACAAACAATTGTAATCAAATCAAGAAATATCAACAAATTCACAGTTCATTGATATAGCAAAGACAATTACAAGAGTAAGAAAGCAGTTAACAACTAAAACTCACTCCCCTTTTAATTCTACTCTAGTCTAAGTTATTTATACTAGAAACTAAGGAACTAACAATTTACAAAACTAGTCCCTATACTAGTACAAAATATAAAATAGACAATAAAAGACTAAATGTTAATCTTCTAAGGGTTCTATCACCGAGTATGCAAGCCTTATTTGGACAAGTTTGTGAGCGTCTTCATTGATGACATACATATCTACTCCAAGTCCAACACCGATCATGAACTGCATTTGAGACTAGTTCTTGAATTGTTAATGAAAGAGCAATTGTACGTGAAGTTCTCGAAGTGTGATTTTTGGCTCGAGGAAGTTCAATTTCTAGGACACGTGGTGAATAGCCTAGGAATTTACGTTGATCCTACAAATGTGGAAGGTGTGAAGATATGGTGTGTTCCTACAACTCCTACTGGAGTTCGTTCTTTCCTTGGTCTTGTTGGTTACTATCGGCGATTCATTGCCAACTTCTCGAGGATTGCGAAGCCGCTCACGTCTTTGACCCAAAAGAATAAACCATTTGAGTGGGGTTCTGAGCAAGAAGAAGCTTTTGAAGCATTAAAGCACAAACTGTGCAATGCTTCTATCTTGACCCTACCAGATGGAAATGATGATTTCACCGTGTATTATGATGCATCAAAACAAGGCCTTGGTTGTGTTCTTATGCAACGAGGAAAGGACATAGCTTATGCATCGAGACAATTGAAGGTCCATGAGGTGAATTACATAACACATGATCTCGAGCTTGGAGCTGTCGTGTTTGCCTTGAAGATTTGGAGACATTACTTGTATGGTACTCAATGCATTGTCTACACCGATCGCAAAAGCCTTCTACACGTCTTTAATCAAAAAGACCTCAATATGAGACAACGTCGTTGGGTAGAGTTGATTAGTGACTATGATTGTGACATTCGATACCATCCTGGTAAGGCAAATGTTGTAGTCGATGCTCTAAGCCAAAAGAGTCATAACAAGACAATCTCGTTTCAAGACATTCGCGATCGACGACAATGGTTTGACACTTAGGGAGAATTTGATACTAAGATTTGATTAGATGTCAACGAGACTACTGTATAGCTGCAAAATTTAAGAATAGAGAGTGACATCGAGTCTAGTATCTTGGAGGCTTAACAAATGGTGCAACAAGAAGGACAAATGAAGGATGAGCTGGAACATAATCTTATAATCCAACTAGAAACGAAACCTAACGGGTTGTTGTACTTTGTGAATCGAATTTGAGTTCCAAAGCACGATCATCTTCATACCTTTATCATGAATGAGGCTCATCAAACTTGTTATTCTATTCATCTTTGTCCTGATAAGATGTACATGGACCTGCATGGTCAATATTAGTGGCCTGGAATGAAGAAAGATATAGCGACGTATGTAGCTAAGTGCCTTGCGTGTATAAAGGTTAAAGCCGAACATCAACATCCGAGTGGATTACTTGAGCAACCCGAGATTCCTATGTGGAAGTGGGAGCACATATCCATTGACTTCATAACCAAGTTACCCCGAACCTATCATGGTCACGATAGCATATGGGTAATCGTTGACCGATTGACCAAATCGGCACATTTTATACCCATACGTGACACTTACAAGACATCAAGGTTGGCTCTTATATACGTTGATGAGATTGTAAGTCGTCATGGGGTACCTCTGCACATCATATCCGACCGAGACGCTTGTTCACTTCACATTTTTGGTGGTCTATGCAATAACTCTTGGGTACTCAACAAGATCTAAGCACGACTTACCATCCTCAAACTGATGGTCAAACTGAGCGAACGATCCAAACCTTGGAGGATTTGCTACGCCTGTGAGTCCTTGACTTTTGTGGTGATTGGGATACGTATCTACCGCTCGTGGAATTTTTGTATAACAATAGTTAATACTCTAGTATCAAGATGGCACCATTTGAAGCACTTTATGGTCGTAAGTGTCGATCACCAATCTGTTGGACAGACATTAGTGAAAACTTCATCACTGGTCCTGAACTTATACAAGAGACGACCGATAAAGTTTCTATCATCCGCAAGAACCTTGAAGTGGCAAGAAGTTGTAACACTCGGTTATTTATTTATTTTAAAGTCAACGAAGAAAGAAAAGAAATAAAGTCCTAAGTCGAGGGACCAAACTCACCAACGAGGGAAAGTGGAAATGTGGTGATATGTGTAGGGAGAGGGCAGCCATACTCTCCCCACACACTCACATTTCAGCCAAGAAAAGAGAGGGGAAGAGAGAAAGAGGAGAAAAAGGAAGGAAAGTTGGTTCGGGTTGGTTCGGGTTGGTTCGAGTGGCCAAAATCGTTGAGAAGCGAGTCAAATCGAAGCTCTACTCGTTGTGGTCGCTTGTGTGAGTTCTAGGACCCCTCCTTTAAACTTTTTTGAATAATTTGGGGCTAGAAAACATCTGAAATTGGGTTTTTGAGTGTGTGCATGTTTGACCCGTTTGTGTATGTGTGTGTGTGTATGATCCGTTTGAGCCTTGTTTGTGGGCTTGTGTGTGCATGAATGGTGTTGTGGTATGCATCCCTAAGGTTTAGGATGGTTGATTTGGGATTAGAATGGGTTTAGATGAGTTTGGAAGTCCAAAAGGGCAGTTTGCGATCGGCTGGAACTGCATTCTGCATCAACTAGGGCTAGGCGACCGAATGTAGACCGAATGGAGGCCATACGGCCGAATAGGGTGCGATTGGGGTCCATTCGCACGATTGGGGTCCATTCGTACGGTTGAAGGTCCATTCGTACGATTGCAGGGCTAGTCGCATGGAGGTCATACGATTGAAGGTCCAGTCGAATAAGTGCTCATCCGCATTAGTCCCATTCGCATGAGGTCCATCCGTATTAGTCCATTCGCATGATTGGGTGTTCATTCGCATGAGTGTCCATCCACATTGGTTCATTCGCATGATTTTCAGTCACATGGAGGCCATGCGACTAAAGGGTGTCCATACGCCTGAATACGGTTGTTGCACCCGAGGAAAGTGTAGTTTGACTTCTGACTTTCGGGGAAAAGTGTAGATGTATGTTTTGACATAAAGGTTCCCGTAATAGCATGTAAGATGATTGTTGAGACCTTAGAGAGCATGTTGGGCATGATGATGATGATGTTGCATGTTTATGCATGATATGTATGTATGATGTTGCCATGTATGATGATGATGTTTGTCTATGTATGTATGATGTTGCCATGTATGTATGATGTTGCCATGTATGATGATGATGTTTGTCTATGTTATGTTAATGAACGAACCGAAAGTATTATGTAATGTAAGGCGAAAGATAAGGAAAGAGGAACATGATGAATGAATGCATGCAATAATGAATAAATGAATGTAAGAAGGCTTGCAAGCAAATGTATGGAGGTGCACACACAATGAAGGTGCTAGCTCAACGGTGTGCGGGTTAGCTACCCCGAAGGATGCACACTGGGGTCCAATCTTTGTGATTGACCATATGAATGGGATCATTGCCGCTTGCCCTAGGTGCTTGAGTCAACTTCGTGCACAATGTTCGAGGTCTATGAAAGACCTCAGGCTCAGTTACCCGCTTCGTGCACAATATTTGGGGTATAACGTATAGCATTGATCCGTAATGGAAGAGAAAGGATAAATGGTGAATGTACTTGCCCTAGGTACTGGAGTCATCTTCGTGCCCAATGTTCGAGGTCTATGAAAGACCTCAGGCCCAGTTACCCGCTTCGTGCATAATGTTTGAGGTAATGTACATGTCACTGGAAGTAAGGAATGAACGAATGAACGTAAGAATATATGAAAGAATGAAAGTTAACGTATGGATGATGATGATAATAATGATGTTATGTGTATATGTAGGATGTATGATCGTATGAACGTAACATATGGTTTTTAATAAAAGATAAGTATGTTTTATTTATAAAACTAGAACTCACTCAGCAATGCTGACTTTGATGTGTTTCCAGTTGGCAGGTGATGATTGCTGAGGATGGCACAGGCGGCTACTCGGCTCTTTTGGGATGGCATTCTTTTGATTAATGTTTTTGCATTGTAATGCGAACAAACTGTTTTATAATGAATGTTGTATTAACTTGCAAAAGCATTTATATGGAAATGAAAGATTATTTAAGTGTTCCGTTGCGATGTTTATGAAATACGAATGTAAAAATATGTTTTATGTGCGATGAGAATCCAACTATAAGCGTCCCGGGAACGGGGCCCTACAAGTTGGTATCAGAGCCAAAGTTTAAGTGAAATGGGTAAATTTTCAAAATAAACCTTAACTTAAACTAAGAATAGGACGGAAAGGGAATGGGATGCCAATCTGAGTAGTTGCGTGCCATCAGGTATTTTTCGTAAAGTTAACCGGTATTATGTGCGCATGGTATGTGGTTATGTGCTGTATGTAGATTTATATACTGATGTAGTCAGGACAGGTAATGCTTGGGATATGAAGAGTAAAGTAAGTGGCTAATCACAACTGGCCACTATAATTAGGGACTTACAATACTTGACATAAACTGGGTTGTTCCCTTGAATGACCGTGTTGGTGTTTGAATCTTTCAGTGTGCGTGTGATGGCCGGTGGTAGATCTTCGAAAGCTTCACGGGGTGGAGGTCACGGTGCTGAGCCGCAACCCAAGAGAGTGAGACCTAGAGTTGAGAAGGTGGTTCATGAAGAACCAGAGACCCCTCATCTGGAGGGTGGCGATGAAAGCGCCAATCTGAGAGTCTCAGTAAAGGAGGCTGTTGTAGAAGAAGTCCATCAGGTCATGCAGACAATCTTACTATCTGTGGTGAACGAAATGATTAAGGCAATCCGGGAAGGGGAAAGAAGGGAGAGGAACTAGTCCTCGGGAGAACGGGAACAACCAGAGCCGGAAACGGTTCTCTTGGATGATGAAGAAGAGGAGGAAGAAGAAGAAGAGCCTATGCAGGAGGCGGCACGAGGTTGTAATTACGGGGCGTTTATAAGATGCAAGCCCCCAACTTTTGATGGTAACGACACTGCTGCTGCTGCTCACCGGTGGGTGAGGGAAATGGAGGTTGTTCTTGATATCAGCGAGTGTCGTGAAGATCAAAAGGTGAAGTTCGCTACCCAGTCTTTTATGGACTCGGCTTTGTGTTGGTGGGACAACATTGTCCAAGCCGAGGGTAGCAGGGCCATTGGGAAAATGAGGTAGTCTGAACTGAAGAAGTTGGTGATTGAGGAGTTTTTTCCTCATCGGGAAATGGACAAGGTCGAAAGGGAGTTCTTGCAACTGGAGGCGGGAACTATGACACACCAGCAGTACACCACGAAATTCAACGAGATGGCACGTCTAGTGCCAGATCAGGTGACACCTTTGTCACTGAAGATTAAAAGATACATTCAAGGTTTGCCAGCAGATATTCGCAGGCACATGATCACCGCCCGACCGAGCACGTTTAGGTCAGTGGTGGATTTAGCAGGGAGATTGTATGATAAGAGGACTATGGTGGTGGTGGCTGAAGGTAGTTGGAAAGGTGGAGGTGATAGAAACTGGAATGGGAAGAGGTTTGGTCGGGGTGATGCCTCGATGGGTAACAAGAAGGCACGGGTGGACGACCGCCGTGTGGTTGCATCGGGTGCTGGTATAAAGAAGTGTGGCAGGTGCGGGAAGGAGCACGATGGCGAGCGTAGATGGGGTTGAATGTTTGTGTCAAATGTGGGAAGCTTGGTCATATGGCTAGGGATTGTAGGGGTGTGAGGTGTTTTAACTGTGGAGAAAGTGGTCATATGGGTAAAGATTGTGAGAAGCCAAGGGCTGAGGGTTCTGGGAAGAAGAAGCCGGGAGGTGAAAGACCAAGGGCGAGTGCTAGGTCATTCACCATGATACAGGAGGAAGCTAGGATGGACCCTGATGTTGTGTCCGGTACGTTTCTAGTGAACCAAACTTTTGCTTCTATGTTATTTCATTCGGTTGCCAGTAAAAATTTTATTTATGCTGCTTTTTGTGCTAAGCTGCCTGTTACTATTAGACGTTGATTCACCCTTTGATGTAGAAACTACCAGAGGTAAGTCTACCAGGATTTCGGAAATGATAGAGAACTGTGATGTGGAACTTGAGGGTCATAAGTTTCCTATTAGACCATTTGTGATGACCATAGGTGGTTTCGATTTGGTACTTAGAATGGATTGGCTGGCGGACTCCGAGGCAAATATTGTGTGTCACAAGAAGATGATTCGTTTGACAACGCCCGACGGAAGTTTGGTAACGATTTATGGGGATTGAGTCACGACGATTCCGAAGGTGATTTCGATGGCAGTGGAAGGAAAGTGTAAGAGGCATGGATGTAGTGTCTATTTGGCTTATGTAAAGGATGTGGATACACCAACACCACAACTATCCGAGGTACCGATTGTGCGTGACTTCCCAGACATGTTCCCAGAAGACTTACCAGGAGTGCCACCTGATAGAGAGATCGAGTTTCAGATTGATCTGATACCGGGTGCCCAACCTGTTGCCAAGGCATCGTGTCGGTTAGCCCCGACAGAGATGAAAGAGCTGATGGAGTTGTTGCAAGAGCTGCTGGATAAGGGGTTCATCAGACCAAGTATCTCTCCTTAGGGTGCTCCGGTCCTATTCGTGAAGAAGAAAGACGGTAGTATGAGGATGTGCATTGACTACCGTGAGTTGAACAAGCTGACGGTGAAGAACCGATACCCCTTACCGAGAATAGATGATTTGTTCGATTAGCTTCAAGGCGCCAGTTGGTTTTCAAGGATCAACCTTCGATCTAGCTATCATCAGCTGAAGGTGAAAGAGCAGGATGTTCCTAAAACAGCTTTTCGCACACGCTACGGTCACTAGGAGTTTCTTGTAATGCCTTTTGGTTTGACCAATACGCCAGCTGCTTTTATGGATCTGATGAACCGTGTGTGTCGGTCTATGTTGGATAAATCAGTGATTGTGTTTATTGATGATATCCTGATTTATTCGGAGACCGAAATAGAATATGTCGGTCACATTTGGGAGGTTTTGGGGACGTTGAGAAAGGAGAGGTTGTATGCTAAGTTCTCCAAGTGCGCGTTTTGGTTGCACGAGGTCTAATTCTTGGGTCATGTGGTGAACCCTGATGGGATCATGGTGGACCCGGCAAAGGTGGAGGCGGTTATGTAATGGAAGTCACCAAAGACACCATCCGAGATTCGTAGCTTCTTGGGTTTGGCGGGCTATTATAGAAGGTTTATCCAAGACTTTTCCAAGATTGCTTCTCCATTAACCAAGTTGACCCGAAAGGATGTGAAGTTTATATGGGGTCAAGCTCAAGAGAAGGCCTTCGAATAATTGAAGGTGAGATTGACTCAAGCTCGTGTTCTGTCATTACCCAATGGAAATGAAGATCTGGTGGTTTATTCTGATGCTTCCTACGGGGTTAGGGTGCGTGTTAATGCAGAGAGGGAAGGTTATAGCCTATACATCCCGACAGTTGAAGGTTCATGAGGTCAATTATCCTACTCATGACTTGGAGCTAGCAGCCGTGGTTTTTGCCCTAAAGATTTGGAGGCACTATCTTTACGGGACAAAGTGCACCATTTTCACCAACCACAAGAGCTTGAAGTACTTCTTCGAGCAGAAGGATCTGAACATGAGACAAAGATGATGGTTGGAGCTTATTAAGGACTATGATTGTGAGATCCATTACCATCCGGGCAAAGCCAATGTGGTGGCTGATGCCCTTAGCCAAAAAGAGAGGCCCGAGCCGATTCGGGTGAAAGCATATCAGCTGATCATGACCTCCGATGTGATGAAGCAAGTCAAGTAGTTTCAAGACGAGGCATTGAAAGAAGATCATCTAAACTCTGAAAGAATGAGAGGTCTGGTTGGAGAACCGGGTGAAAACACACTCGGTGTTAAAACCCGATTTGGACGTGTGTAGATTCCTTTTTTTGGGGATCTATGCGTGAAGATCATGGATGAAGCTCACAAGACTCGATACTCCATTCATCCAGGTGCCATGAAAATGTATCAAGACATGAAGAAGGATTACTGGTGGCCGGGTATGAAGCGTAATGTGGTGGAGTATGTGAGTAAGTGCCTTACTTGCTTATAGGTGAAGGCTGAGCATCAAAAGCCATATGGGAAGATCCAACCTTTGGATATACCGGAATGGAAGTGGGAGCATATCATCATGCATTTCATTACGAAGTTGCCGCGTACCCCGAAAGGGTACGGTGCCATATGGGTGATAGTTGACCGTTTGAAGAAGAGTGCTCACTTCCTACCAATCCGCGAGACATATTCATCTGAGAGGTTGGTTGTTCTGTTCATCTGGGAAATTATAACTCGTCATGGTATGCTGGTGTCTATTGTGTCTGATCGTGACACCCGGTTTACATCTAAATTTTAGAAGAAATTCCACGACGCTATGGGGACGAGCTTACATATTAGCACGGCTTATCATCCACAGACTCATTGTCAGTCGGAAAGGACCATTAAAACACTGGAAGACATGCTTCGGGCATGTGTGATTGATTTTGGGAGAAGTTGGGATGATCACCTACCGTTAGCCGAATTCTTATACAACAACAGCTATCATGCCAACATTAGTATGCCACCATATAAGATGCTATACGGTAGGATATGCAGAACATCTGTTTGTTGGGGTGATATTGGTCAGAAGGAATTGGGAAGCATCGAGGTAATCGAGTCTACGATTGAGAAGCTTGAAAAGATCAAAGCCTTCATTAAGGCAGCCAAAGATAGACAGAAGTCGTATGCTGATAAACGACGCAGACCAATTGAGTTCTAGGTGGGCGACCGAGTTATGTTGAATGTCTCACCTTGGAAAGGTATTATCCGATTCAGATAGCGGGGCAAGTTGAGCCTAAGGTATATAGGCCCTTTCCGAATCATCGCTCGAGTAGGAGAGGTGGCCTATAGACTGGAGCTACCAGAAGAGTTAAGTGGAATTCACCCGACATTCTATGTATCTCATCTGATGAAGTGCTTAGCTGATGAAGACATGATTGTTCCATTGGAGGATATCGAAATAGACGAACGGTTCAATTATATGGAGCAACCAGTGGCAATCATAGATCGAAAAAAGAAAAGACTGAGAAATAAAGTGGTTCCTCTTGTACGTGTACAGTGGAAGCACAAGAAGGGATCCGAGTCAACGTGGGAGACTGAGGAAGAAATGAGACAGCATTACCCATGTTTGTTCGAAGAATAACAGGTTTCGGGGACGAAACCTATTTAAGGGAGGTGGACTTGTAACACCCGGTTATTTATTTATATTGAAGTCGACGAAGAAAGAAAAGAAATAAAGTCCTAAGTCGAGGGACCAAACTCGCCAACGAGGGGAAGTGAAATGTGGTGATATGTGTAGGGAGAGGGCAGCCATACTCTTCCCACAAACTCACATTTCAGCCAAGAAAAGAGAGGGGAAGAGAGAAAGAGGAGAAAAAGGAAGAAAAGTTGGTTTCGGTTGGTTCGAGTGGCCAAAATCGTTGAGAAGCGAGTCAAATCGAATCTCTACTCGTTGTTGTCTCTTGTGTGAGTTCTAGGACTCCTCCTTTAAACGTTTTTGAATGATTTGGGGCTGGAAAACATCTAAAAATCGGGTTTTTGAGTGTGTGCATGTTTGACCCGTTTGTGTATGTGTGTGTATGATTCGTTTGAGCCTTGTTTGTGGGCTTGTGTGTGCTTGAATGGTGTTGTGGTATGCATCCCTAAGGTTTAGGATGGTCGATTTGGGATTAGAATGGGTTTAGATGAGTTTGGAAGTCCAAAAGGGCAGTTTGCATTCGGCTGGAAATGCATTCTGCATCAGCTAGGGCTAGGCGACCAACTGGAGACCTAATGGAGGCCATACGGCCGAATAGGGTGCGATTGGGGTCCATTCGCATGATTGGGGTCCATTCGTACAATTAAAGGTCCATTCGTATGATTGAAGGGCCAGTCGCATGGAGGTCATACGATTGAAGGTCCAGCCGCATAAGTGCTCATCCGCATTAGTCCCATTCGCATGAGGTCCATTCGCATTAGTCCATTCGCATGATTGGGTGTTCATTCGCATGAGTGTCCATCCGCATTGGTTCATTCGCATGATGTTCAGTCGCATGGAGGCCATGCGACTGAAGGGTGTCCATACGCCTGAATAGGGCTGTTGCACCCGAGGAAAGTGTAGTTTGACTTCTGACTTTCGGGGGAAAGTGTAGAAGTAAGTTTTGACATAAAGGTTCCCGTAATAGCATGTAAGATGATTTTTGAGACATTAGAGAGCATGTTGGGCATGATGATGATGATGATGTTTCATGTTTATGCATGATATGTATGTATGATGTTGCCATGTATGATGATGATGTTTGTGTATGATATGTTCCTTATTACGATGTATGCTTATCTTTCCTGTGGCTTTACATGTTATGTTAATGAATGAACCGAAAGTATTATGTAACGTAAAGCGAAAGATAATAAAAGAGGAACATGATGAATGAATGCATGCATTAATGACCAAATGAATGTAAGAAGGCTTGCAAGCAAATGTATAGTGGTGCACACCCGATGAAGGTGTTAGCTCAACGGTGTGCGGTTTAGCTACCCCGAAGGATTCACACTGGGGTCCAATCTTTGTGATTTACCATAGGAATAGGATCCTTGCCGCTTGCCCTAGGTGCTAGAGTCAGCTTCGTGCACAATGTTCGAGGTCTATGAAAGACCTCAGGCTCAGTTACCCGCTTCGTGCACAATGTTTGGGGTATAGCATATGGAATTGATCCGGAACGGAAGAGAAAAGATAAATAGTGAATGTACTTGCCCTAGGTACTGGAGTCAGCTCTGTGCCCAATGTTCGAGGTCTATGAAAGACCTCAGGCCTAGTTACCCGCTTCGTGCATAATGTTCAAGGTAATGTACATGTCACTGGAAGTAATGAATGAACGAATGAAAGTGAGAATGTATTAAAGAACGAAAGTTAACGTATAGATGATGAAGATAATAATGATGTTATTTGTATATGTATGATGTATGATCGCATGAACGTGAAGTATGGTTTTTAACAAGAGATAAGTATGTTTTATTTATAAAACTAGAACTCACTCAGCAACGCTAACTTTGATGTGTTTCCAGTTGGCAGGTAATGATTGTTGAGGATGGCACGGGCGGCTACTCGGCTCTTTTGGAATGGAATTCTTTTGATTAATGTTTTTGCATTGTAATGCGAACAAACTGTTTTGTAATGAATGTTGTATTAACTTGCAAAAGCATTTACATGGAAATGAAAGATTATTTTAGTGTTCCGCTGTGATGTTTATGAAATACGAATGTAAATATATATTTTATGTGCGATGAGAATCCAACTGTAAGCGTCCCGGGAACGGGGCCTTACAGAAGTTGACGAAAGAGCTATGCTGATAAGCGACGTAAGCCATTGGAATTCCAAGTTAGGGAGATGGTTCTTCTTAAGGTTTCACCGTGCAAAGATGTTGTTCGCTTTGGAAAGAAGGGTAAACTGGCTCCGAGATTTGTAGGACCTTCTAAAATCCTGAAAAGGGTTGGAAAGGTGGCTTACCAACTGGAGTTACCTTCTGACCTTAGTGGAGTTCATCCTGTATTTCACGTTTCAAACTTGAGGAAGTGTTTGGCCGACGAAAGTCTGCATGTTTCGCTGGAAGACATTCAGATCGACAAGTCATTGCATTTTGTTGAGAAACCTGTTGAGATCATGGATCGCATCATGAAAAAGACTAGAACCACAACCACCCCAATTGTCAAGGTTCGTTGGGAGAATAAACATGGCGCCGAATTTACTTGGGAACGTGAGGAGCACATGAAGAAGAGATACCCGTTCTTATTCGTATAGTTTCATTCTTAATTTCGGGATGAAATTCTTTCAAGTAGGGGAGACTGTAACATCTTGTATTTTTGAATTAATTAGAAGTTAACGTGGTTAATTTTTGTGTGGGCTATAGTTAATATTTTTAAAACTTATGGGTTATTCATGTTTATTTCTTAGTTATCATTTAAATTATGTAAGTTAGTAATTAAAATACTAAATTGTATAATCATTATAATGACAATAATAATAATAACAAAACTGATAATAATAATAATAATAATAATAATAAAATTAAAAATAATGTTGTTACAAATAAAAATAATTTGGAAAATTAATAAACTAAAAGTATATTTAAGTCCAATGGGTTGATATGATAAATTTAAACTTAAAATAAAGGTTTTATGCATAAAATGATAACTTTTGAAACTACAGGGGTAATTCTGTAATTAATTAAAAAACCCAAACCACCCGCCCCCTTACCTCGTTTTTCCAGTGCCTTTTTCCGGCCAAGCTCCGGCCGGCTCCGGCCACCTCATAAACGTCAAATTTGGTCGTTTCTTGATCCCGAAACCGCTCCGAACCACTCTAGAACACGATTCAAACCCAAAGGCAACAATTAAATGCAATTAAACGTCGGTTAATGAGCTTAATCGAACATGTAACGGACGCCTTCAACTCCATAACCGATCGACCCTTAAATCATAATAATAACCTAATTAAACTCATCTAATCAATCATCTAAGTGTTCCTAAACGTTAACAACCTACAATTTCACCTGGAATCAACACAAACACCACCTTCGATCACGCATAATCATCGCGAACTGACCACTATTCTAACTCCGTCACCTGATCATCATAAGCCAAAATTGAACAAGGGCTTTTGATCTGGGGGTTGCTAGAAGCTTTCTTCACAATCGATTGGATTATTATCAGCTGTAGCACATCGAAGGAAATCAGATTCAGCCGCGACATGTTCTTCATCTAATCTTGTGCTCCACACTTCAATTCGGGTAACTGAAACTATGTTGTTGCTCAATTTTACATGGGGAATAAAAGCCCCATGGTTATCGGTATCAACAACTGCGAATTCATCTTCAATTAAGCGCTAATCGATTCTAGGGTTCTAAGGATTTGGGGGTTTCTTTAAAAAGTGTTTATGTAAATTAAGAACCAAACTCTATTGCGACTGAGAGCCTTGGTTCAGTGATAAAAGGGGAGCATGTTAAACAAGAGGTCCCCGGTTCGAATCCGGGGGACCTCATGTTTAAGTTTTAAGGCTTTTAGCCTTTCTTTTAAATGTAGAATTTTTAAAAAAATATATAAAATCTGTTTTTGGACTTGTTAGATTTTTTTAAAAAAAGACGCTTTACTATTTTATGCAAATTTATAAAAAAAATATATCTTAATTTGTTTATTTAAATATTTTAGACAAACAATATAATTAGTTTGTTGTTCTATAAAATAGACTTGAAATATTGTTTAATTTACTAAATCATTATTTGTTCAAATAGTATATTTAGATTATTTTCTTACAAGTTAGACTTAAAATACTGCTTTAACTTACTAATCATTATTTGTTCCAATAATATATTTAAATTATCTTCCTTATAAAATAGACATTTAATATTGGTGTAACTCATTAAATCATTATTTGTTCAAATAACAAGTATACATTATTGTTTACTATGAAGATTATTTTAAAAGTTTATTTAAACTATACTTAGACCTTGTTACAAGTAGTTCTCTCTTTATTAAAATAACTAAAAAGTGTATTTTATTTACATTGCCTCAAAACATGACCAAATATACCATTTTAGTTGGATTTTATTGCTAAAACCCCAAATGCCAATTTGGAGGCCTAGTCTTCGTTAATTCGTAAAACTTAACTAAAATCTTGTAAACATATATATTTATTTTAGGTGCATCGTGAAGGACTACATTGAAACGATATTTATTATTATTTTTATTAACCATCATTCTTATACTTATTGTCATGTGAGTTTTCCTTGTCCCCTTTTATATTTTCACACTAATTTGGGGTGAAACGTGATACTTATTCACATACACTTGTAAACGTTTAAACTTGTAAGCACTTGCAATTCATATTTTTGTCATGATTATTTGTGTGATGTAAGTGATTATATGAGATACATATTTTGTTTGCAATCATTAACTATTGCTAGCCTGGTGACGTCTTAGAGCTTTGGGCCTGACAAGCCTATTTGGTGCTAAAGTCGATATATTGCCGACTCCTGATGACGTATGCTTGTTCATCATAGGAACCAAATACACTTAGCCAATCATATATACTTGTAATCAAGTCGAGGTTTGGTTGTAACGATATGTGTTCTATAACCTTGCTAACTTATAACCTATGACATGAATTGCTACTTGTAACCTTATCATATTATGTATGAAAACCTTGGAAACTCACCAACTATTTTTAGTTGACCTTTTATTTTTATCATGTTTCAGGTCATGCCCAAGTTTAAAGT
>BJCM01103204.1:0-17434 GCA_018326385.1 Flaveria bidentis
CAAGATTGATGTGGTTAGTACGTTATGATCCAAGTCGGGTCATACCCAATAACAAGCTATACAAACACCAATAAATGTTTATTTGTTGATGAGATCATACAAATAAACATTGACACCAATTTAGAAAATGGGTTTTCTAAAATATTGCTTTGTAATAGAACAACATTATATGGATAGTTTGTTCATGAGATATTATTTGTTTCATTATTTATGTTGGTTAAATAACAACAAATAAAAGTGTGTTATTGTTATAAAATTAAAAGAGGTTTTAATTTTATAAAAATTAAGGGTTGAAAGAATGCAATTTTATAAAAGTTTCAAAATAGGGGGAACCCATTTTTGAACCCCATTTAGGCCGCCCCATGTGCCACATGAGGGGTCCTTTAGTCTTGGATACTACAAGACTTAAACCATACTTACACTCTTCAATCATCTCATACACTCTCTCTCACACACACAAGCAAAAGAACCTCCCAAACAAGGCTGAAATTCGGATTAAAAAAACTGAAAAAGGGGCTGAAATTTTCGTTTTGGAGGACCTAAGGAAGAGGTTTCTTTGGCGTTGGATCCTAAAAAGCTAAGTGTTTGAAGAGCTTGTGGGTATCACAACTTGAGGCTCTCTCTCTTGAGGGCTGGATATTCAACAACATCTTCATCTTCATCTCATACATCTACAACATTTGTACAAGAAAGGTTGTATCTATGAACTCCCTATGGTTGTTTTATGGTTTGATAGCACACTATTTCACATATATTATTGATCCTTATTCTTGGGTTTTATTTATGCTTTAAGATGCTAAAATTTTCAGATTGGTAATCATATATTAAAACATATATTCCGCTGCGTTTTTATAGTTTAAATGGTTAAACTAGCTTGTTTTACATGTGACAAAACCCATCATATTGATTGTTTGATTCTGCCATACAATCTTTTACTCGATCATTATATTCGACCCTAGTGAGAATCTCAATCTCACTACCCAGTCAGAAGATTTGGTTGAGAAAGCCCAAACTGATAACATGATGGTGAAAGCAATGTTTTTAATCAACCATGGAAATTACCCTGATGAGTTATTTGGGATGACTTATGAGGGAATGAGGGCAGAAGAAGAAAATTTAAACAAGTTGTTGGATACTTCATATGAGATTGAGTATGAGAAAACTCTTTCTCCCAAAGCTCCAATGTTCAAGTCATTCTCCAAGACAAAGCAGACGTCCACTCCTCAATCACTATATCCTGATCCCTACAGTATTACTAACAGGGAAATAAAGGACTATCTGTCTAGTCAAGGATTTACAAAGAGAAAGCTGAGCAATATGAAGACTAATTCCCTAAGGGTTGCCATCCTTAGGTTGAATAATGAAAAGAAAGAGAGGCTGAAGAAACTGGAAGAAAAGATCACTAGTAAAAACCAAGGACCCAAGTATCAGCACAAGACATATAGCTCACCTAGAGAGACCATGACTCTTTGGCACATGTTCTGCACACATATCTTGAGTGGTTTGAAGAGCCTTCACAATTGAAACTTCAAGAAGGACTAACCACCGCAGAGATGATTAGAGGTGTGTCTACTCCCAAAGGCAAGACTGATCAGAAGATTATTGCATGGAAGTATGACAGTAACTGGAACATGTTCATGGTGAAAAGGATTTCAGGGTTAGTGCAATTCTTCACAGAGTACTGCTCTGGTGAACTCCCTGGAAATCCATGATCTAAAGGAACTAGAAAATCTAGAGCTGATTAATCAGAAGGCTATGTTGAGGGATATGAGTTTGAAGATATTCTGAGAATGTTTAGAAAATCAGACAGCTTCAAATCTCTCAAGGCTATCTGCATGAGGAAAGATAGATCCTTTATCAACCCCCTTGAGAAAAAAAAGAACAGAACCAGCGAAAGAAGTTGTGTTTCCTGAGCTAAAGGTGAAACCAACTGAATCATTGAAAAGAAAGATGGTGCCTCGAACTTATTCCTCCAAACCAATCTCCAATGTTGATTATGATGAAAAGACTTATGAGTTGGTAATTGAGAGAAGATGGGGAGGAAAGGAAGGTGTTGAGATTAGATTGTTTAGTGGATATTAGGTAAGACTGCTAGATGAATCATATATCCACTACATATACACCAGACACTTTATAGAGATATCCAATAAGCTAGGAGAAGAAGGCTGCACATCTTCTTAAAGTTCATCAAGAATATGAAAATGGCATATGATCAAATTAGGGCCAAGATAGAATAGAGGAAGAAGAAGAAGACTCCTCTGTAGCTGGGAAATATTATGAAGTTAGAGATAGATGTGGATGGAGCTCTCTTTATACATAAAGATGGGTTGTCTACTGTGTCTATATGCGAACCCATTTCTCTTAAGAAGCTACCTTTAGAATCCATCTACACTATGAGCCAGATGAAGATCCATGTGCTAAACAAAGAGAATATGTCTGATGCAAATGACTTTGTCAGCATGATAAAGGCCATTTTGGATTCATCTCAAGCAAAACCACTTATTCCTCCACAAGACCCAGCAGAATCTTCCCAACCTCAACCACCATCAAACCCTTGAAAAACATAGGTTGTATAAACCTTAGGGGGGTATTGTTGGACCTTGAAAGGATCAATCATGCCAACTCAAGTAGTGGGTTGATGGTTGTTCTGCTGGAAATCCCTTAAGTCCAAGTATTAATGCGGATAAAGAAGAATACAAGTTTCCGCTAACCGCATTTGTATATGCGGAAGACATAGAACAAATGTTGACAAGTATTTGTTCTTCCGCATTAACAAATGCGGATAGCCAGAAAGAAATGCTGGCAAATTTTGTACATCCGCATTAACTAATACGGATGCCTGGAAACAAATGCGCATAAGTGTTTGTTAATCTGCATTTGTCAATGCTGATGACCAAACACTAATGCTGAAGACAAAGAAGAAATGTTGATCAAGATCAACACATCCGCATTAGTCAATGCGGATGAACAAAAGAAATGTTGATGAAGACTTAGACTAGTTCTTTGATATATAGGTCAGGGGTAGTTTACTCATTTTGTAAAAAGGCATCTTGTCAGCCTATAAATAGAATAGAAAACCTCATATGTGAGGTGACTATTGGTAGACATTATAGACAATTAGAATATTTTGTTTAGTCTTATGTTCTCAATGTGTATTGTTACTGTTTAATGCTCAAAACGTAGCATTCATTGTAAATGATCACCTTCATTAATACAAAAAGCATTTATGAGTATTTCTTGCATTCAATGTTTCTTGATTGTTTGATTCCGCCATACAATCATTGACTCAATCATCATATTCGGTCCTTGTGAGAATATCAATCTCACACCCAGTCAGTTATTGGCTACTACATTAGCTTTTCCTAGATGATACTTAATCACATAGTCATAGTCATTGAATACTTCAACTCAGCGACGCGATTGCATATTTAACTCCTTCTACTAGAATATATGTCGAAGACTCGAGTGACTGGTGTAGATGGTGCATTTGGTATTGGACAAGTAATGTATCTTAATCTTGAGTGCAAACACCACAACTCAAAACTCCAAGTTGTGAGTCTTGTAGTTCATCTGGTAAATCTTTAGTTAGCTGGAAGCATACACGATGACCTTATCGTGTTGCATCAATACACAATCGAGACCTTGGATAGATGTATAGAAATATATCATGAAGTCGTATGCTCTTTCTAATAGAGATAGTATAGGAGTCATATAAAGTTTTTGTTTTAGTACCTTTAACAATTATTCTTGTTTGTAACCCTATTATGCAAAGTGCCTTTATGCATTAAAGTTATAAGAAGTTGAGGGATATTGAAGAATCCTTTAGTAAAATTGTCGCTAGTAGCCTACCAACCCTAGAAACCATCACATCTTAGTAGGAGTCTTTGGTGCTATCCAGTTCTTGATGGTTTCTAATTTGATGGGGTCAAAATGTATTCACTTCTAGTTAACTACATGTCCCAAAATTGAACTAAGCAAACCTGGAAGTCAAGCTTTGAAAACTTGGCGTATAACTAAGAGTCTGGGTGTTCCTCTTTGCTTTTGGAGTTGATAAGTATGTCATTAATAAAGACAATGACAAACTTCTCTTGATAGGGTTTACACACTCAGGTCATGAGATCCATGAATACCGTGAGTGCGTTAGTTAACCCAAATGGCATGACTAAGAACTCGTAATGGCCATACGAGCTCTGAATACAATCTTGATATGTTGGACACTTAGTTGATCATAACCCAATCTCAAACCTATCTTGGAACTTGACCCATGAAGTTGGCCAAATGGATCATTAATACAAAGGAGTGGATAACTACTCTTGATTGTCACCTTAATAAGCTCATGTTAACCTATGACATGCGGAAAGTCCCATATTTCTTCTTGATTAATAGAACTTGGGCTCCCCATAGCAATGAGGTAGGTCTAATGAACACTTTATCCAATAGTTCTTGCAATTGCATGGATAATTCTTGTAGTTATATCAATCTCAAACTCGACCTACTGGTGAGCTGGAAAACCAAGAAAGTTTCAGGGAAAACCTTAAGAAAGTCAAAACAGTAGGAATATCTACGGCATTCTTTTCCTTGATTGCTTTCTCAATGATCAGGGATAGGATATCAGTATGGCACTTGTGAAAGCACTTATGGACCTAAATATAAGAGATGATGCTCAAGACTGCACCACTCTTCTCACCTTGAACAGATAAAATTTCATCACTAGAAAATGGTACATGGACGATCTTCTCTTGGACATAATGTATGCTTGGTTCTTGGACAACCAATCCATGTTGACAATAAAGTCAAAACCGTCGTGCATAACAAGCATAAGACCAATTTCAATTTTGTGGCCAAATAGTCTTAACTTATATCCCTTGAGGATGTGAGTTGCTTTAGTTTGCTTTCTATAAGCTAGTTTTATTGTAAAATTAGATTCCATCTCAGTTAGGGCTACATCAAAAAGTTTGCTAAACTTTGTGAGAATAAAACTCATATTGGCACTGGTATCAGAATAACACAGGAACAAAGAAGTTATTCAAAGAAACTTATCAATGACTATGCTTTGGTCATCTCTAGCTTTGCCTGACGTAATCACAAATTCTTTTCCTTTGGCACCATTGTCATTATTATTTCCCGTGTTGTTGCTGCCTTTCTTACCATTCCTATTATTCACCTGTGGGTAGTTCCTCATAAAGTTCCTCTTCCTACCACATTCAAAGCAACCCTTTTTTTGCTTTATCATGTTGTTGTTAAGGTTACCGTTGCTTGGCCAAAACTTCACCCTTGCAATCTTTACCTGCTTGACCCATTTTGCAACAACATTGGCACTAAAGCCTGTCACACTATGATGATGGAAGTTACCTTTGTTGCACTTTGAGCATTTACTAGCATAGTTACACAAAGTATGGCTATTGTTTTGGGTTGTCGGGGTGAAAGTATTTGAAGCATCAAACCTCTGAGTCTGTTGTTACTAAAGTAGGTTGGAAGTAGAAGATCTACCCTAAGCGTTGTTCCACTTACACTTGTTAATAAAGGTATCTGTTGTATCGTCACGCTTAGGGAAAGTACCTCGTACTTCTTCTTGGTCAGTAATCTTATGATCCAATCGAATGACTTGCTTTATGGTAAGGAGATTAGCGGTAATGATGTTCCCTTGAATTTTAGGGGCAAGTCCCGTGATGTACTTCGCAATCTACTTATAGTCCAAAGTTTCCATTTGTGGGCATACTACAACCAACTCGTGTGAATAGTGGTGTACTCTTTAATGTTAGATCCAACCATTTTCAAGTTTTAGAATTCACCCTCCTATTTATAAATGTCATTCCTATGGCAACACTCTTCCTTTAGTAATATTTTGAAGTCATCTCATGGCAGATTGTTAGCAGCTTCAATTCCTAAAGTTTGGACTTATGTGTTCCATTGTTGGAAAATTGAAAGTTTGAAAAAATGATTGTTATATGAATAAAATGATAGATACATTTGACATAGATTTACCTCCTTAATTTTAAGCTTGATTCTATACTTCGTTATGAGTCTCTTGGTTTCTAGCATGCTCGTAGGCTGCTAGTGCTTCAGCTACATTGTCATTAATAACTTCCTCTAAATCAGTCACTCTCAGCTTAGATAATGCAAGTTTGTTCTCCGCAACTTCAGCTCTGACATTGAGTGCATCTGCCCGAGACACTACTCCCTTGAAAACTACAACATGTGAATTGTGATACTAGTCAATCTCAAATAGATTGTCTTCAAGTGCCTCCATGCATTTATGAATTGTGTATTATGTTCTAACATTCCATGCTCTCACATGCTACCCACCCATGACACCACAATTCATATTAGAGTTATGTCCTTGTGCATATCAAAACTTGTCGTTTTAAATATTAAATGAGAGCAGGGTTTCTTCATCAGTGTAGGCACATCCATGAAACTTTAACCATAAAGGGGTATTTTTCCTAAAAACATTTATAACATATTTTTGTTAGATTTCTCTAAATAAGTACACCTTATTTCAAAAACATATATTCTTTATATTGGAATTTAACATTCAAAATCTTTTTTTTTTAATCATTATTAATTATTTGGAATTCAACAAATCAATTTCTTGTGGATTTATTTTTAACCCTTGAGGATTATTAACTCATTTCTTCATACATGTGGAGTTTAATATCCAAACCCCTTGGGAACCTACTTATAAAATTCCTGAATTTATTACTCTTGTGAACCTACTTATAAAATTCCTGAATTTGTTCTTGTGTTTTTTGATTGTTCGGACTTTGAACACATATGGTCAAATATAGATAAAGGAGAGACCTATTATTATTTACTCAAGTAGGACACTAATCATTTTGTGTTATACATGGCTTCTTGTAAGCTTATATGATTTCAATTCCTTTATTAAATTAATTTAACATAACTGCCCTTTTTGGTATCATCTTATCTATTTCTTCAACTTTCACACTTATTTATTATATGAGTTAAATTTTGATTTTACTCCTTGAGATTTGTTAAAAATAACATTTTTTCTCCAAAAGATTAAAAACATCAATATACCTTTAAAAGTTTCATCAATTATTTTAATTTTAGTCCAAAAGTTTCATTAGTTGTTTTGACTTTATCCAAGATAATGAAACTTTTGAAGTAAAATTAAAACAACATATCAAACTTTTGGAAGTAAATTGATATTTTTAATATTTTTGGGAAAAATTTTTACTTTAGTCTAACCTTAAAGAGTAAAACTAAAATTAAGTCTTATTATATTAATAATATTTGTACTTAGCACTACCTTTTTTAACACAATCTAGACACACACATGTGCACACTTGTACAAACACACACACACACACACACACACACACATATATATATATATATATATAATATCTTTATATGTATTTAAACATATATCTAGATGTTTATGTTTTAATGGTCATTTGACTCATAACTTACTTGTTTAATCATATTTGAAATACAAGTCTCAAATATTTTATTTTCATCCATAAAACAGAATGTTACAACTCTTCCACACTTATTTAATTTAGAATAATTTTTCCACATTTCATTTTTGGTTTCCCATTCGGTGTCAATACCAAGCTGATGTTTTCATAGTACTTTCACTTGACTTATTTTTCATTTCTTAATCGCTTAACTTTATGATCAAAATCGCCACTAGCTTTTCTATCTAGTTAACCTTTTCATCCACTTCTATCTCATTCAATGATATATATGATGTTTCATCAACCAAATAATTTTGTATATATGACACTTCAAATATGTTATGGATTCCATTCAATTTGTTTAGTAACTCCAAATGATAAGCCACTTGCCTCACGTGAGCAGTAATTTTAAATGGACCAATAAACCATGAACTTAACTTACCATGTTTATAAAAATGAATCACACATGTCGATGGAGAGACTTTCAACATAACATAGTGCCCCACTTGAAGTTCAGTTGGTCATCAACGTTTATCAACATACGAATTTTTTTATCCTGAGCCGCTTTTAAATGTGATTTGATTTGATCAATTTTTTCATTCTTTGCTTCCATTAATTCTTTATTTTCAAGTTCTCTCTAATTGACTTCTCCCCAACTAATTGGAGTACGACACTTTATGCCCTAAAGCATTTTGAATGGAGACATTCCAGTGCTCAAATGATAACTATTATTATAATAGAACTCTACCAAGGGAAAATATTTATCTTAATTTCCACTAAAATCAATAATACACGCAGATAACATACTTTGAGAGTTTAAATTGTTCTCTCACTTTTCCCTTTAGTCTGTGGATGATATGTTATGCAGATTAATTTGGTTCAAATTCCTTCTTGAAATTTTCTCTAAAATCTTAAGGTGAAACATTTGTCTCTATCTTGTACAATAGACAATGGCAAATCATGCCTTGATACCAACTCATTATGTACATTTCTATCATTCTTTGAACTAAATAATTTTCACAGATGGGGTATAAAGTGAACACTTTTTATCAAACGATCAACGATTACCCATATCATGGCATATCCTTTGGTAGGTTTTGGAAGTTTCATCACCAGGTCCATTGTAATGTGCTCCCATTTCCATAATGAAATTTCTAGTTGTCGCATTTGTCATTATAGTTTTTGGTGTTCAACTTTGAGTTGTAAGAAAGTCAAGCACTTTCAATATACTTAGGAATATCTCTTTTCATTCCAAGCCACCAATACAATTTTTTAAATCACTGTACATCATGGTCACACCCGGATGAAATGAATACTTTGATTTATGTGCTTCTTCAAGAATCATAGTTTTGACCTTACAAGTCTAAGGAATCCAAATTCGTCCAAAACAAACTTTAATTCCTTTATCATTCTCTTCAAGTTGATTGACCTAATTGATGATTCTTTCGCGCTTCAAATTTTCCTCTTTCAGTACCTCCACTTATGCAACTTTAATTTGATCAGAAAAGTTTGAATTCATAATAATTTAGTATATTTCACTTTAATTGGAGAGTATTTTTCCATTCAGCTTAAGACATCAGCCATAACATTGGCTATGCCTGGATGATAAAGTATTTCACAATCATAATCTTTGACTAATTCTATCCATTGTCATTGCCATATATTCAATGTCTTTAGTCAAAGAAGTATTTTAAACTTTTTTGATTAGTGTAGATAGTGCACTTCGTTCCGTATAGATAATGCCTCCAGATTTTCAATGTGAATACCACTACAACCAATTCAAAATCATGGGTTGGGTAATTCAATTCATATGACTTCAATTGCCATAAAGCATAAGCTATTACCTTTCCTCTTTGCATAAGCACACAACCGAATCTGACACACGCGGTGTTAGAATAAACTACGAAATTTTGTGTTCCTTTTGGTAATGCTAGAATGAGGGCTTTAGTAATATTTTGTTTTAAAAGTTGAAACACCTTTTCATTTCAAGGTTACATTCAAATTTAGAATTCATTTGATTTCGATTTGTCAATGAGGAAGCTATTTTTGAAAATTCTTGAATGAAGCGTCGATAATAACTGGCTAAACCTAGAAAACCTCTTACTTTAGTTGGGGTCTTTGGAGGTGACCATTGCATAATGGTCTCTATATTAGCAGGATGTACCAAAATACCCTCTGCATTCATTACATGACCCAAGATTTAGACTTCTCAAAGCTATAATACACATATAGAAAATTTTGCGTATAACTTTTCTTTTCTTAGGACATTGAGAATCTCACGAAGATGTTGATCATGATCTTCTCCCATTCGAGAATGCATAACAATATCATCGATAAATATGATGACAGAATGATCAAACATAGGTTTACACAATCGATTCATGAAGTCCATGAAAATAGTTAGAGCATTTGTTCAACCAAATGGCATCACAATGCATGATTAAATCGAGAAGCCACTCACAGTCAGGGGTGTTAGATATGATACGAATGTTTGTTAGATCCTCGTACACATTGGAGTCGTCAATAGGCTTGAGTCGACACCTCATTAGCTTCGGTGATGAAGAATGTAGTGTGGGTGATGCTGCTAGGTGGACATCATCTATGGTGTGTTTCGCTACCAACGGTGATGTTGGTGATGTGTGTGATGTTGACATCCTATAAGGTCACGTATGCATGAATTTAATATATGTACGAAAGTAATAACAAATAAATATGTTTGTGCGATACTAGTGTAGTGTCTAAAGCTATGGTCTATATGATAATGCAACCTGGTTTTCTATAACCGATGGCTCTAATACCAATTTGTTACCCCCTCAAATTCAAACCTAGGGGGTTCTACATCAAGGAGCATGAAAAACTAGGATCTCATTCATTCGTCATGTCGAATGACACTATATGAATTTAAATTAAATGCTTACTCATTCATGAGGAAAATATGATTTCAAAGTAAATGTTGGGGAGCATAAAGTAAATGTAAAACTAAATTTAAGAAAATATGTAAAACATGGTGTGCAGGATCAGTTTTTGTCATTCAACACACACTTAGTTCTCTCAAACTCACTAAGTAACACTCTATTAGGTAATGAAGTAGAATCCTTCTAAGAGTTGTTGATAATATGCTAAGTAAATCAAGCAAAACACAAGAAAGTAATTTTCAAGATACTTGTATATATTACTTCTCAACTCAAAGTATTACAAGACTCTTACAAGCATGTTACATGAGTTACAATGAGAAACTATATATACTACTACCTACGGCTGGATATACTTTGATAATAGTTGGAAACCTAAAACTAAAGCAAACACTACAAAGCTATAGTTAAGGTATCTTAGATAATGTCTTATCTAAGATTTGGTAGTCATGACATGTCCATGACTTACCTTTAATACACTATCTGTCCCAATTGTTTTGGTTGCTAGGCCATCATTTTCCATATCCCCTTCGAAATCAATCTCAAGTTCAATATGGACCTTAGGTTGACCAACTCCCTTAATAGTAGTAGAAGGTGTATTTAACCTCTAAACCTCTTCAGCCCCAAAGTAAGCCATAAAAACATCTAGACTTGGCTGCTTCCTTGAAGATCCCACTAAGAACAAGGTTTGAAACATGTTTAGATCTTTGAGCATCCTTGGGTCCACTTAGAGGATGATTGGAGGAGGCTCAGGGAAAACATCTGATTGTTGAGAAGGATATTTGGAAGAGAGCATTGAAAGAGTTGAGCTTGTAGACCCCATGTGTGTTTGTCTTTGAACTTTCTCTCCCTTTTTGGTAGCATCATCTTCAGATCTAGATAAGCTAGAAGAAGAAGTTAATAAGACCTGAATAGGTACATGCCTAACAGATCTCTAGGTTTGTTTCTCAGCTAGTTTGGGCTTGAGATTTTTAATCTCAAGTTGCTGAGTGGCAAACCTATCCTCTAAAGTCATAACCCTGAATTCAAGGTTTGAGACTTTAGTGAGTAGGTCGGGGATGATGAGTTGCAGACTTTCCTCATCTTCCTAAAACAAATCATGGGAAGATGACGTAACATACTAGTAGTGGGTTCTTGGCACCCTGGTTTCCCTTGCATACTGATGTCTCTTGCAGAGACATCAGGATGTATAGTTGCCTTAGATTCAATCTCATCAATGCTCAAAACCCACCATGATGGAGTTGGGTAATGCAGTCATTAGAACCGTCATAGCATTGCTATCAATGTCTAACTTTTTGTGGTCTTCATCAAAGTAATCTTCTACAGCTTTCTCTATCATGGCATCGTTTCCACCTGGTGCAGCAACCTTTGGTCTATAAGGACCATTAACAATAGATTGCCACATCTTGCCATCTTGGTACCTGATGAAACCTTTTATACATCTACTCCATGATTTGAAGTTTTATGAGTGATGATAGGTTCTTTGGTCATTGTCCCCATTTCAACTTCAGATTTTTGGTTATGGGCCATTTTTTAGTGTAGTTAGTAGGTGAGTGAAGATGAGGTTGATTAGGATGGTAAGATCACACAATCAAGAGCCTAAAAAGCTCTGATACCAATTGTAGGATCGGTTTTTGTCACTCAACACACACTTAGTTCTCTCAAACTCACTAAGTAACACTCTGTTAGGTGATGAAGTAGAATCCTTCTAAGAGCTGATGATAATATACTAAGTAAATCAAGCAAAACACAAGAAAGTAATTTTGAAGATACTTGTATATATTACTTCTCAACTCAAAGTATTACAAGACTCTTACAAGCATGTTACATGAGTTACAATGAGAAACTATATATACTACTACCTACAACCGGATATACTTTGATACCAGGTGGAATCCTAAAACTAAAGCAAATACTACAAAGTTATAGTAAAGGTATCTTAGATAATGTCTTATCTAAGATTTGGTAGTCATGACATGTCCATGACTTACCTTTTGTCACTAACTAAAGTTGGCAACTGTACTAATTGATAAAGGTGAATAGTGGAACAAAGTATGGTTAACTACATGGGTGTGGGAAAGCACCATGAGTATATCAGAGATTTCAGATAGACCATACTTATGTCCACTGGTTCATATTAGGTACTTTCGATGGTTAACTGGCTCCGTAAGAACAAGTACTTCCGAAGACACTTATACTTCGGAACTAGCTACTTCTTCTGAGGCTTTCTTTGGACTTCATACTTTGGAAGGTGTAGTCTTCAATTCTTTGAAGTGTTGAACTTTGAAAGAGCAGAGACTTTGTCTTCAGAAGCTGAAGTTTGTCTTCGGAAGTCCTTTATTAGTTGTACCCAAATTTTCTAAGTGTTAGTTTTGGTTGCACCAGCCTTTCTTGATCCAACATGGTGCCTATAAATAGTAACTAATGTATAATATAAACGTTTAAATGTTTGCAAAAGCATGCAACTCTAGTATGCAACCTTACTCCTTAGTTGTGATGATGATCCAAGAAAACATGCTAAATGTATCAATATAATAATTAGTGATCTTATAGATTTAATAAAAAAGTATTGACTTTGAAATGTTTACATGATAAAGTAAACAAAGGTAGATCAATAAGTAGCTAGCCTATGTGTCAAGCTACTTAGTGTTCAAAACTAAGGTTGATTGTTCGGATGTTGTTTGCCTTTCACCACATCTATCACAAAAAATGGCTAATTGTTAGGTGAAGATTATACCCTTTCAACCTCAAGTTGAGCTAGCATTACTATCTTGGGTGGGGTTTGTCAGACCCAGTTATACTACTCAAAATTATTTCACTAGCTCGTTATTAATGGTTCTATATGTAAGGACTTATGTGATAATGCTTGCACAATAGTAAACATGCAACATAATAGTAATACTAAATCAAAATTTTTTCTTTGAATGTTTCTCCCTCAAAAAACAAAGTACGTAAAAAATAGGTCGTGAAGACTCACCTTAGAGTGCGTATAAGACAGGAATACAGACCCCAAGTTATTAAAGGTTACAAATCAAATGTAGGTCTGTGGGTGTGGGTGTGGGTGTGGGTGTGGGTGTGGGTGTGGGTGTGGGTGTGGGTGTGGTGTGAGTGTGGTGTGGGTGTGGGTGTGGGTGTGGGTGTGAGTGTGGGTGTGGGTGTGGGTGATGATCCACATAAAACCATTGTATCCAATCAACTCTAACTATTGGTGTGTTTGAGAAATGTTTAACATTATTAATAAGTTTGACAACTTTGACTAAATTTGACTTTTGGTGACCAAAGTTGACTAGTTTAAGTTAACAATCTATTGGTGACTCATTTAAGTGAGATTAGATTTAATCTTGCTCATACAATCCATATCATGTTATGTATAACATTTCATGTTGGATTTCTATTTTTAGGAAGTTTACTTTATGTTACACATGTGTAATCAATTCAATAAAAACAATCTAACATATTATTAGAAGAATCTTCGATCATATGTAAGTCATCTAATTCCCAACATAGAAAATTAAGAACATTTAGCATCACAACACTAAGAAAATTTCCAATTTTAAATAATGTATGTTCACCAATTACACAATCTACAACTTCAAGTTCCTAACATGACCTTATAAGTAGTATAAACTAATTTTAATCATCGTACCATGTACCACATGTGTATAAGTCTTCACATAAGTTAAATTCAAGAAAGTTACTATTTTTATAAAGGTATGATCATATGGTTTCATGAACATAGTTGATCAAAGACGATGAAAACTAATACATACTTACTTGGAATCACAAGGAAATCAATCACTAATGCTTTTTTATGCAAGAATCAGCCAATTCACCAAACATTTCTTTATAAGAAATCAAATTGTGTGTGTGAAGGTCGTAAATTTGAGGGAGGGTGGGGAGGGGGTTACGACTAAAGTGGGGAATGAGGTGGGGGTTAGGTTTTAATTTTATTTTTCTAAAATAAATAGTCCCTCAAGATTTATAATGTTTATTCAGGTCAACCGTGCATGAATTTTCTAAACCGAAAGGCTAGACATTTCAAGTTAATTCATTTAAACTCCAAAAAACTAAAGCAATATTTTCTATTAATTTCTAATAATTATATAACAATTCCTTTATAATACCAACACATAGTAAGACATAATTGCTAGAAAATTCATAACTTTCATGTCAAAGCTAATCATTTAAGCATAGAATGACAAAACATATAATTTTACATATATATAACTGTATGAAATGTTATTTTTATATTTTACCAACATTCGGGAACAAGACTCGTGTGTGATCTAATAATTCTCCAAATTACCGTTATGCGAATATTTGTGCAATTACTGATACATTTTATGTATGCATGAATGATCAAATTATAATAGTACATTTCTTTGTGATCTTACCTCCTTTGTCTCCCGTAAAGATAACATATCCACCATTGTGATGTTGAACATTATGTAATAGTGAAATGTTACCATTCATATGTCTAGAATAATCATTATCAACATGTCAAAGGCTATCAATAGTTCACCATTTTTGTTCCTGCACATATTAAGAAATCATTCAGTTTTAGGAACCCAAGTCATTGTTGACTTGAGAACACTATATTCAAGTATATTACTGGTTTTAGTATCATATCCTATTTGTCGTTAAAGACATTATCATTAACAGGTTCTATAACTATTATTTTCACTTTGACTTTCCACACTTGAATGAGCTTTGATAATTTGGAATCATATTTTCTCATGTCACATAAGGGCTTGATCTTGCTTTCATCAACATCTTGAAATTGTTTGATCTCATTAATTTTGCTTTTACATGTATTAGATTTTATCTTTGTTTTTGCAACAGAAAATTGTTTTCTATTATATGAAATAGAATTATAAAATCGTTGTATGATTATTGATTTATGTTGATGAATGCAATTTCTTACGTTATGATTCGGTTTCATACAAACAAAACAACATGATTTATGTATCTTATCTGAAGGATACAATTTAGTCACACTCGTGTTACTTTCAATCTGTTTATGATAACCGCCGAAGTCATCATAGAATCCAACTTTAGTATATCTTTGACCAAGTGATTATGTATCGGTCCTTCTTTTCTTCTAATTGACATTTACTTTTGTTGAATCATGAAGGATAAATTGTAAGACCTTGTTCCCGGGACGCTTACAGCTGGACAATCATCGCACATAAAACATATACTTTCATTAACTTAAATAAAACATTGCAGCGGAAACATTAAATAACCTTTTATTTCGAAATAAATGCTTTTGCAAGTTAATACAACATTCGTTACAAAACATCATTTGTTCGCAGTACAATGCAAAAACATTAAACAAAAGAATGCCATCCAAAAAGAGCCGAGTAGCCGCCCCGTGCCATCCTCAGCAACATTACCTGCCAACTGGAAACACATAAAAGTCAGCGTTGCTGAGTGAGTTCTAGTTTTATAGTAAAACATACTTTATCTTTCGTTTAAAACCATTCTTTACTTTCTTTCAAATCATACCAAGCTTTAGAACGTGATCATACATCGTACGTACACATAGATAATAGTTATTATCTTCATCATCGTTCATTTCGTACATTATTATCTTTCGTTTCCATCTAGGTCCTGTCCTGTGCTTAACCACCCTCTAGAGCACCAAGCAATTCATTCAGGGGTAAGCGACAAGGACCACATACATATGGTCAATCACAAATATTGAACCCCTGTGTGCATCCTCATGGGATATTAACCTGCACACAGTTGAGCTGACACCCCTCATTAAGTGTGAACCTCCATACATTTGCTTAATCACACGGATTAAGCCCTAGTGTGCATCCTTCTGGGGTAGCTAACCCGCACACGGTTGAGCTAACGCCCTTCATTGGGTGTGAACCTCCATACATTTGCTTGCAAGCCTTTCTTACTTTCATTCGTTCATTAATGCATGCATTCTTTCATTTCGTTCCTCTTTTCATTATCTTCCACTTTACATTACATAATACTTTCAATTTATTCATTAACATTCAACGTAAAGCCACGGGAAAATAATCATACATAATAAGGAACATTAACATGAACATACAAACATCGCCATACAAGGCACCATCATACATACACAACATACATCATACATGCATAAGCAACAGTCCTACATCAACATACATGCCTAACATATCATCTATGGCCCCAAAAGTCAATTTACATGAACCCCCGGGAATCTCCCAAGTCAAAGCCTAAATCTACACATTCTCTGAAAATCAGAAAGTAAACTATGTTCCTTCGGGCGCATGAGCTCTATTTGGGTGTATGGGCACCACTCAGTCGCATGGCCTTCCAGGCGCATGAGAATACTTGGTCGAATGGACACTATGGGCGAATGAACACTTAGGCGTATGGGCTCCTAGTCGCATAGTCGCATAGCCTTCAGTCGCATAACTTTCATGCGTATGAACCTCAGCCGCTTGACATTCAGGGGCATGGACCTCAGTTGTATAACATTCAGGCGCATGGCCTTTAGTCACATGACTTCCATGCGTATGAACCTTAGTCGCATGTCACCCATGCACATGGACCTTAGTCGCATGCCTTTTGGCCGTATGGCCTCCAGTCGCATGCCATTTGGTCGCATGGCTTCCAGTCGCATGAGCCCTAGCTGATGCAGAATGCAGTCTTCTTCGAACCTGAACTACAGTTTTCGGTCTCCAAACCCTCTCAAACCTGTTCTAAGCTCAAATCGACCATCCTAAACCTTAGAAACACCTACCACAACACCATTCAAGCACAACCAAGCCTGAAATCAAACCCCACTTGAATCACACATATACACATACACATACATATGGGTTTAACACCCCACACAAGCAAAATGGTTTCAGATGTGTTCCAGCCTCAAATTCAGTCAAAATTGTGTAAAAGAGGGGTCCTAGAACTCACATTAACAGCCTCTTCGAGTATAGCTTCCCACAAACCCACTTGACTTCGACTTTTGCACCTTGATTCTTAAAAAACCCTAAGCTCCAACTCTTTTCCCCTTCTCTCTCTCTTAAACCGAATGAAATGGTGAATAGGAGAGGGGAATGGGCTGCCATTCCCTTTTTACCCACTATTCCA